>WEDG01002058.1:0-23419 GCA_017591395.1 Schistocephalus solidus | reverse complement strand
TTTTCACTGCCTATTTTTTTCTAGTTCACCATTAATTTTTAAAAACATCGCTCACTGTTGACATAGCAGGACAAGTTATGTATTTGTACATTTTATCTGCACACATTGTTATAACGTTATTTCGTTACTAATGTTTGCTTAGACAGTACCTTGCCGGTGCTAACCAAATATAAATTCTAAATAAATAAATAAATAAATCAGTCCAGTCCATTATCTAACAGCTCGTCAGGGTTTCTGAGGATAATCTACGAAAAAGGCTTTTTCGTTCATTATCTTTATTCTGTATAACGAAATGTGAAATTTATATCGAGTAACTGGTTATAACAGATACTGTCGACAACTCACACTAGCAGACGTAGTTAAGAACGTTCTGAGGGCTTTTATTAATTTGCGAAAAGGCTGAGTAGATCAATTCAGTTCAGTTCAGTGCATTTGAGGAAAAAAGGCTTACTCCTTTGAAATCCCTATTTGTTATATAAAACTAGCAATAATAAGAAGCAAAGTAAAGAAGTTACAGTCAAGTGAATGCAGGCAGATTAACGTCGTATTGTTTAGGTTAAGCAGTCACATAGTCTTCGTGGTGCTGCAACATATGTATGTCAAGCCGATGTTTGAATGTATCCACAGACTGGGACATAAAAATCACCTCAGGTAGGTGCTTCGACGGTTCCACGACATGGTTGGTGTCAAAATACTTCCTCACATCCAATCTTACTTGGGGCACACTTAGTTTGATTGAATGACCTCGGAGATTATTTGTAGTGGCAAATTTGAAAAATTCATCACATAGCAGGGCGCAATGCATGCCACGCATGGTATCAAGTCTCCGCGCAACTGCCTATAACTCAGAGGATAGAGCTTAAGGTTACTTAGGCGAATGTCATATGGCAGGTACCCTTGACCTCTTAATAATTTTGTGGTTCACCGCTGCACTCTTCCGATCATGCTGTAGTTCTGTTGGGTCCATGGTCACCAGGCTTGGATCGCATGTTCAAGATATGGCCTTACAAACGTACCAAAGACTTTAGAAAATCAGTCTTCATCGAAAACTTTATATGCCCGCTTGATAGCGCACAGCATTGAATTGACGGATTTAGGCACCTTGCAACCTGGCGTAGAAGGCTTCAGGTTGTCTTTCATCCAAACTCCAAGATCCTTCTGTGTGTGTGCTTCTCGGAGTGGCAAACCGTTCAAATAGTAGGGTCACATATCAGTAACCTGATTTCGATTTCCCAGACGAAGCAGGGCGCATATGTTTGACTTGAAGGACAAGAGTCATTTGCGGGACTACTGGTCCAATTGACAAAGATTTCCTTGGAAATCGTCTCTATCAGCAGTATTGTGGATAACTTTCCAGATTTTTATATCGTCCACAAACATAGCAAAGTCCCAGTCCAATTCCTGTACACAATGAGAAGTGAACAAAAGAAATAGGATCGGTCCGAGCACTGAACCTTGTGGGACTCCACTCCCGATGACTGTACACTTTGATCACGATCCGCCCACACAGACCACTTGGGAACGACCAATGAGCAAATTTTTGATCCACGTAAGAAGTTTACCTCCAATACCAAACATTCTAAACTTGTAAAAGAGACGTTGGTGTGGAACACTATTGAAGGCCTTCTGTAAATCAATGTAGGCCACATATATATTTTTTGCAGGGTAACAGGCATTGCCTTTGATGACCCTATTAATATAAAACTATCATTCCATGTGTACAGTCAATAAAAAATGGTGTACATTCAAAAATGTTTGAGTCAAAGCATGACATAACTTCAAATGCGTGTTCACATCTATAGGTGAAACATTGTGGAAGAAAATTAGAAACCGAAGATTTAAAGAGGCTGGTTTTAAGTAATCATGTTGCGAGAGTCGTCTTTTGTCAAATATTATGTCATCAAGCCTTCTTTTATTATCAGATATGCTGTCAGAGGTAACCGTCTCACTTGGTAACGAGTTCCAAGCTCGTATCATTCGTTGGCTGCAAAAAAACATTCTGAGGTTCAATCGCGTGCGTTCGTTATTGACCTTGTAAGGATGACCAAGCAGATGAGTTGTGCAGGCAAACTCGAAGAAATCCTCCATTCTTAGGGAGGAATCATGGCCCCAGATAATCCGGAATGTCCACAGCAGGCTAAACTGTAAGTGCCTGTAGGTAAGAGGAAATAAATCAAACATGCACAGTGTCTTTTGCGTCAAGTGCTTTTGTCCAGCTTTGCATCCTATAAAGTAAGTTCGTAACGTACGATCTTCCCCTACGAAAGCCGTATTGTGCAGTTGATAAGAGGTAACGGGTTTCTAAATAAATCATCAATTCCTTTTTGACAACCTTCTCCATAACCTTGAAACAGATTGAGATCAGGCTGACAGGCCTGTAGTTCGTAACAAATGCACGACTACCGTTTTTGTGAAGTGGTGTAATGTGGACTGTTTTCCAGTCGGTAGGAAGAATTTCCGCATAGTACGATTTCTGGCACAGAAAAGATAGAGGTTCGGCCAGCTCTCGAGCAAATTTGAGGAGTACCTTTGCTGGAATCTCATCTTGGCCACGGGATTTGCATGCCTTCAAACTTTTTATTTGTTCAAAGACAGCCTCTTCTCGGAAGAGCATATCTTGAATAATTGGCGCTACCATAGACTCTTAACTTGATGGAATAAAAACAGCTTCTCTGGTGATTACCGACTGAAAGAACTGGGAAAAGTGTGCAGCTTTGTTTTTATTTTCTGATACCTCGAAACCGTTATCGTTTCTCATAACAGGAATCGGTTACTGTTACGTATAATTTTTTTGCATAGTTCTAAAGCAGTTTGGGATTGTGAACTGATTGCTGGAGCAAATCCCACTCACAATACCGTCGGCTTTTGAAGAGCAAGCGTTTAACCTTGTTTCTTTTAGTTTTGTATGTTTTGCAGGGCTTTTGAAGAGCAAGCGTTTAACCTTGTTTCTTTTAGTTTTGTATGTTTGCAGGGCAAAAGTTTCATTGCATCGGCAAAATTTCTTCCAAAGCCTTCCTTTTCTGTTAATCTCTCTTTTTAAATCTCTTGTAAGCCATTGTGGTCTGTTAGATATTCTAAGTTTTGATGGTGGACAGTGGTAATTTATTAGATTCAACAACCACTCCTTAAATAAATTCCAGTCATTTAAATACTGCTTGGGTAAATCCACTTGTAGTGTTACTTACACCTAGCCACTCGTTAATTCTTAAGCCACCACATAAGAATCCCAGAAGTCATGCCACAAGTTGGGATTGAACCCGCCACAACCAGTGCTATCGCCACGCTCGCTTACCACTTAACCACATCATCACGGCAGCGGACGCTCTCACAAGTTAAAATTAACGCTATTGATGGCAATGCCATATGCGGTGTATGTCAGAAGCTGTCCATGAAGCTAAGTCAACTCGCGGATGAGATAATAAAAATTAAATCTGCGTTAAAACGAAACTCTAATGCAGTAGATGTCCCACAGGTGTCCACTGAGCGACTTACCAGAAGTTAAACTATTGATAATCGAATAAAGGGCGCCACAACAAGTTCGGCAGCTGCTACGACTACCAAACAACAAGAAGCAATGGAGCAGGAAAAAACAGTCCACCTAAAACAAAGAAGCCTTTAAAAATGCAAATCGGACATCAAGATGGAAAAAGTTAATGGAAAACTGACTTTGAGAGATGCCTCAAAAACTCGAACAAGGCTCTTTGACCATTGCCTCGTCCACCACAGGAAATACTGCGATTCACGCACTAAGCACAAACAGTGGAATTGATTTCCCAACTGGAACTACCACCTGTTATTCAAAATCGTTAAAGCCGTGAATTTCACCGAAATAAAAAACAATGCCAACATATAGTCAAGCAGCAGCCACTCCGTCATCACCAGTGCACAGTGTGAAAGCTTCCCACCAGATAGTGGACGACAGCGTCGAAGGTACACAAAATGTCAATCACAGACAAAAAGGCTTCATAATACATGGACAACACGAATCAGCAGCTACAACTCCCGTAGACCGATAGTTCGAACACATGAACCACTTTCATGAAATTCTGAACAAAATGCTGGAACACAATGCTTCGATTGAATTTGAAAAGCCCTCTGTCTTGGAAAACGGCCCAAAAGCTAATATGAATCAACAAATCCTAGACCTCTAAAAGTTATCTTGCCCAGTAGCCAGGGAGCCAGGCTCATTCTGCCTAGGTGCTTTAAGTCAAAAAACTCTAACTCGTCTTTTTTTCAAAAGGGCTGCTCACCTGCGGAATGGAAAAAAACGTCGTCAAATTGTCACTGAATTGAAACAGTGGCTCAGCGAAGGGGAACAAAATTTGGTTATTTACAACAACCAAGTTATCCATCGCCATTGTTCTCCACCTGGACAGGCCCGTTCCGGATGACCACGAAGTCAATCCCGTAAAGGGGGCTCGCGCCCGACCGTAAGCACTCCCCGGGCAAACCGAAAACTAACGTTCACGTGCACCAGTGCACAGAATATGTTATCGAAGCTCGACGAGCTTAAGATTCATGTCCGTGAACTATCTCCTGATATAATTTCCAGAACAGAAACCTGGTTGTTTCAACACGTGGACGACTGGGAGGTAACTACGCCTTGCTACTAACAGTTAAGAAAAGATAGGAAAGGGTGTCAAGGGGGAGGCGTACTCATATATTTTAAAAGTGAACTTCCATTTTTAGACCAAACAGATAAACTGGCGTCTACTTTCGAGGCCACATGGCTATCCCTAAAAGTGCCAGGTTCATCAAGTCTAGAGGTCCTGACATTCTACCGTCCACCGAGAAGAGACCCCGTAGCCTATGCTTTCCTGCTAGACGAACTTGAAAATAGTGCTACACGGTCGGATATCCTGATCATGGGTGACATGCCTGCACCTTATATTGACTGGAACTCGACCTGCGCTCACAGCATCGATCTAGCCTTTGACCACTGTCTTCTTAGCAGGACGCTAAAGCAACCTCACCCACAGCATATCAATTTTCCAACAAGTGTGCGCGAAGGACAACAGGCCAATTGTCTGGACCTCGTTCTCATCAAGTCACAGGACAGCATCGACGAAGTGTCCTGTCCACCGCCGCTAGCTAAATATAACCACGTTGTACTGCGATAGGAGTTTTCACTATTTTATATACCATAAAGAACCGTAACAGTCAGAAGGAATATATGGCGAGACGATTTCGGTGGAAATAGGGCTGAACTCACGCGCACTCAGTGTGAACCTTTGTTCTTTGGAAATATAACCGAGGACTGGGGAACGTTCCAGGAGATACTGCACAGGTTCATCGAAAATCACTGTGTGATTTTGAGAACGAGGTTAAAAAACACACCGCGATGACTTACGCTGGCCTTAAAAATCCAACTAAATAAAGATAGGAGATTGTGGAAAAAATTAATTACGGACGGAATTTCTGCATCTCTGAATGTGAATAAAATTCAGAGAAATCGGATCAAGGGCCTTATTTCTAGTACAAGACGGGACTTCGAAGTAGACCTGCTGTACCGGGCCATTGGAACTAGTTTACGGTAACCTCAGTCAGATAACACGGAACAAGGATCCGATACACTTCCTAAGGACCGCCAAATGTATAGACCTTACTGAAAACGGAGCGAAGACTAATCATCTTTCGGAATTTTTTCGATCAGTTTTCACAAAGAAAACGAGATAAGATTACCCTGCCGATGCCTTCGAAGTGGAAACAATAGTCAAGACTGTTCCATTCACCGAGACTATTGTCCTCAAGGAAATGTTATGATTAAAGGAATATAAGTCACCAGGTCCCGATTAAGTACCTGCCAAGATGTTGAAAGAGCTCACGAGAGAGTTGGCAAAACCACTCTCTACACTTTTCCAAACATCCTTCGAGACCAGAGGTCTACCAGACGATTGAAAATGCGCGTGGGATACGCCACTCTATAAGGGTTGAAGCCAGGTCTCCGCAAACAATTATTGACCGGTCAGCCTTACTGAAATTTGTTGCAAATTCATGAAAATATAATTAGGCAACAACAAATGCAGTTCCTGCAACATAACCATTTGCTTTCCGAGGTCCAGCATGGTTTCCGTAGAGGTTAGTCCTGCGTCAAAAATTTGTTCTACTGTTTAGAACGTTGGACTGAGGCGGTCGATAGAGGAAATACGGTGTACGCAGTCTATATTGACTTCAAAAAGACCTTCGATAGCGCGCCGCACCACCGCCTTCATTATTAACTCAGTCGCAAAGGAGTAAGATGTAGACTTCTAACATTGATAGAAACCTTCCTTATCGGCCCATCGCAAACTGCTCATACCAGCGACAAAGAGTCGGCTTAGGTTGAGGTGGAGAGTGGTGTTCCTCTAGATTCTATTATCGGCCCTATTTTGTTCATTGTCTACATCAACGCCAGCGAACTTGACTGTGATATTGCCATGTTTGCCGATGATCTCAAACTTCGGCCCATCATTAAAACTGCGGCTGATGAAGAGAACTTGCCGGCAAACTTTAATTGACTCCAAAAATGGTCAAAGGACTGGCTCTTGCCGTTCAATGAGAGCAAGTGCATCATCATACCAGTCGGGAAAAGCAATCCTTCGAATCATACGGTTTACCAATTAAATGGCATTCCATTGAAGGAGTGGATGCCGAAAAAGACCCGGGAGTCTGGACCACGCCCTCGCTTAAACCCTCCCTACATTGCACAAAGGCAGCGAAGTCAGCGATGTTAATTCTGAACCTCATCAAACGAGCTTTTTCAGCCTTTAATGACGACTCCTTCACCAAAGTATTCGTAACCTTTCGTGCGGCTGCAGTTGGAGTCCGCTATCCAAGCTTGGAGACCCTGAGCAGCAAAGGACATCAACATCCTCGAAAAGGTTCAAAGGCGAGCAACCAAACGTGCCCTTGGACATGGCTCACAGCCTTATGAAACACGGTTGTCTAATCTCAATCTCTTTCCCTTGCGCTATAGACAGCTTCAGAGAGACATGATACTAACAGTCCACATACTGCGTGTTCAGCACTGCTGTCTTGTCCCAGGAAATTTCTTCAAGTTAGCAACAAAAACGAACTTGAAAGGTCATCCTCTCAAATTACGTGTGACTGAAGCTAGGCTAGACACTCGAAGTACTTTTTCTCCAAAAGATTGGTTGAAGCTTGGAATAATCTTCCTCTGGATGTTGTTATGTTGGAATACCTGGAGGCTTTTAAGTGAAAGTTAGATCGATATAATGGTGCACGCTACAAGAACTTAAACCTGCAAGGGTGACGTCAGAAATATAAGGCATTTGGAATACTACTAGCTATATTTGAGTAACGTTTATTTATGTGTTATTATTTCCATCCAAGGGCTCGCACTCTGCCATAATTCCCATGCGGAGGTCCCTGAGGTCTTCCCTGCTTAACTTTCTGCACACCTTGGTGACAACGTGAGTGTTCGCATCAGCCAAACCTGGTGCCCATAGTCCATGCGGTCTTTGAACTTTCCCCCTTGGTTTGAAGCGCAACCGACCGAGGGCGATCTGTGCGGATATTTCTGCCTTTGAAACCCCTCGGCGGACTCTGCAATCAGCAAGAGAGTGCCTGGCTGCATCTTCCGCACTTTGGTGATGAGCCAGGTGACCTCCGCGATGCCCCCCTGTTGGATGCCCCAATGGCAACCGTTTTTTCTCCTAAAAATCACTGGGAGATTTTTCATTGTCTGCTCTTTTTCAACTATGTTCCACCCAGTTGGCTCATATCAATTGGCCTCGCCAAAAAAGCAATATACTATTTTTGATGCCACAACACGCATGTAGAAAAAGGAAATTCAAAGGTTATTCACCTACATCTCCCTCAAATATACTGATACTGATCCTGCTAGTATATTTGATAATATGGTATTGTGTAATGTTTGATCTAGATCGGACATTAGAGCTATAGATTTATGAACGACTAATCTCTGCAAGCTTATTAAATGGGAATACCTTCAGTAATTTATTAATTTTGCTGAAGTTATCGCTGCTGTCAGACTTAGTGCTGAAATGGCTCTTGGTATCTGAATTGATTCGGGTCATGGATATGAAAAACATGATATAGAATATTTTATCTGCACACATTGTCATAATTTTATATCGGTACTAATGTTGGTTTCAACAGTGACTTCCCGGCGCTAACCAAATATAAATTCTTAATAAGCAAACAAATATGCAATTATATGGAATGCTCTCCCTACTAGTATAAGAAAAATTAAAAGCCTAGCTGAATGTAAATGAGAAACCAAAACTTTTTATCAAGTAATCATACAGATATATTCTTAAATAAAATTGGTTAATTTTCAAGCCAGTTCTTTAATAAAGAATTTGAACTAAACGGGATCAGATGCCACTACCCACCAGAAACGTCATGTTCTGAATCAAAAAACAACATTTGTAGATGTTATAAACACAATAAATACATATACATTTGAGTGTAGTCTATAGCACAGTCATAAACATTCCCGCAATTATTTTCATATGTATATGGCTTTAACCATCACTTGACTTACCCGACACATAAAATAATTCCGGAAAGCCAAAAACGGCCATTCCGGTCTCCCTGGTCTTTGTCGGTTCCTTTTAAGCATATGCTACACGTCGCCATGCGACCGCCTGCGAGGGCTCTACTCTGAGCTCCAGGGCACAACGGAACATACATAATCCTTAATCAGATCGGTGAGCCCCACACTATCATCATTTTCCCGATCACAACCGAAAAAACAACGAGTCCGTGGCTCAATGGTAGAGCGCTCGACTCAAATACTAAAGGTTGCGGGTTCGAATCCCAGGTGTGCCACACTTGGGATTGGGTATGACTGGCTGATGACGGCTAATCAGCCAGAAATGGCCATTCCGGTTTTCCTTGTCTTTAACGGTTCCATTTCTTCATATGCTACACGCCGTTATGCGACCGCCTGCGAAGGCTCTAGTCTGAAATCAAGGGCACAACAGAACATACATGTTCCTTAAGCAGATCGGTGAGTCCCACACTATCATCATATTCCCGATCACAACCGACAAAAAAACGAACCCGTGGCTCAATGGTATAGCATTCGACTCAAATACCAAAGTTCGCGTGTTCGAATACCAGGTGTGCCACACTTGGGATAGGGTATGACAGGCAGATGACAGCTAATAAGCCAGAAATGGCCATTCCGGTCTCCCTTGTCTTTGTCGGATCAATTTCATCATATGCTACACGTCGCCATGCGACCGCCTGCGAGGGCTCAAGTCTAGGTTCCAGGGCACAATCGAACATACATGTTCCTTAAGCAGATCGGTGAGTCCCATACTATCATCATATTCCCGATCAAAACAAACAAAACAACGAGCCCGTGGCTCAATGGTATAGCATTCGACTCAAATATCAAAGGCCGCGCGTTCGAATCCCAGGTGGCCACACTTAAGATTCGGTATTACTGGCAGATGACAGCTAATAAGCCAGAAATGGCCATTCCGGTCTCCCTTTTCTTTGTCGGATCAATTTCATCATATGCTACACGTCGCCATGCGACCGCCTGCGAGGGCTCAAGTCTAGGTTCCAGGGCACAATCGAACATACATATTCCTTAAGCAGATCGGTGAGTCCCATACTATCATCATATTTCCGATCAAAACAAACAAAACAACGAGCCCGTGGCTCAATGGTATAGCATTCGACTGAAATATCAAAGGCCGCGCGTTCGAATTCCAGGTGGCCACACTTAAGATTCGGTATTACTGGCAGCTGACAGCTCATAAGCCAGAAATGGCCATTCCGGTCTCCTTTTCTTTGTCGGATCAATTTCATCATATGCTACACGTCGCCATGCGACCGCCTGCGAGGGCTCTAGTCCGAGCTCCAGGGCACAACGGAACATACATGTTCCTTAAGCAGATCGTTGAGCCCCACACTATCATCATATTCCGGATCACAACCGAAAAAACAACGAGCCCGTGGATAAATGGTAGAGAGTTCAACTTAAATACCAAACGTTGCGGGTTCGAATCCCGGGTGTGCCACACTTGGGATTGGGTATGACTGGCTGATGACGGCTAATAAGCCAGAAATGGCCATTCCGGTCACCCCTTGTCTTTGTCGGTTTCCATTTCATCATATGCTACACGTCGCCATGCGACCGCCTGCGAGGGCTCTAGTCTGAGCTCCAGGGCACAACGGAACATACATGTTCCTTAAGCAGATCGGTGAGCCCCACACTATCATCATATTCCGGATCACAACCGACAAAAACAACGAGCCCGTGGCTCAATGGTAGAGCGTTCGACTCAACTATCAAAAAGGTCGCGGGTTTGAATCCCAGGTGTGTCAGACTTGGGATTGGGTATGACTGGCAGATGACGGCTTTTAAGCCAGAAATGGCCATTCGGTCTCCCCTTGTCTTTGTCGGTTCCATTTCATCATATGCTACACGTCGCCATGCGACCACCTGCGAGGGTTCTAGTCAGAGCTCCAGGGCAAAACGGAAACATACATGTTCCTTAAGCAGATCGGTGAGTCCCACACTATCATCATATTCCCGATCACAACCGACAAAACAAACGAGCCCGTGGCTCAATGGTAGAGCGTTCGACTCAAATACCAAAAGGTCGCGTGTTCGAATCCCGGGTGTGTCAACACTTGGGATTGGGTATGACTGCCTGATGATGGCTTATAAGCCAGAAATGGCCATTCCGGTCTCCCTTGTCTTTGTCGGTTCCATTTCATCATATGCTAGACGTCGCCATGTGACCGCCTGCGCGAGGCTCTAGTCTGAGCTCCAAGGGCACAACGGAACATACATGTTCCTTAAACAGTTCGGTGAGCCCCATACTATCATCATATTCCCGATCACGACCGACAAAACAACGAGTCCTTGGCTAAATGGTAGAGTGTTCAACTCAAATACCAAAGGTTGCGGGTTCGAATCCAAGGTGTGCCACACTTGGGATAGGGTATGACTGGCTGATGACAGCTAATAAACCAGATATGGCCATTACGGTCACCCTTGTCTTTGTTGGTTCCATTTCGTCATATGCTAGACGTCGCCATGCGACCGCCTGCGAGGGCTCTAGTCTGAGCTCAAAGCACAATGGAACATACATGTTCCTTAAACAGTTCGGTGAGTCCCACACTATCATCATATTTTCGATCACAACCGACAAAAACAACGAACCCATCGCTACATGGTAGAACGTTCGACTCAAATACCAAAGGTCGCGGGTTCGAATCCACAGGTGTGCCACTTTTGGGATTGGGTATGACTGGCTGATGACGGCTAATAAGCCAGAAATGGCCATTCCGGTCTCCCTTGTCTTTGTTGGTTTCATTTCATCATATGCTACTCCCTCGCTATAGCGACCGCCTGCGAGGCTCTAGTCTGAGCTCCAGGGCACAACGGAACATACATGTTCCTTAAGCAGATCGTTGAGCCCCACACTATCATCATATTCCGGATCACAACCGAAAAAACAACGAGCCCGTGGATAAATCGTAGAGCGTTCAACTTAAATACCAAACGTTGCGGGTTCGAATCCCGGGTGTGCCACACTTGGGATTGGGTATGACTGGCTGATGACGGCTAATAAGCCAGAAATGGCCATTCCGGTCACCCTTGTCTTTGTTGGTTTTCATTTCATCATATGCTACTCGTCGCTATGCCACCGCCTGCGAGGGCTCTAGTCTGAGCTCCAGGGCACAACGGAACATACATGTTCCTTAAGCAGATCGGTGAGCCCCACACTATCATCATATTCCGGATCACAACCGAAAAAACAACGAGCCCGTGGCTTAATGGTAGAGCGCTCAACGCAAATAAAAAGGTCGCGGGTTTGAATTTCAGGTGTGTCGAACTTGGGATTGGGTATGACTGGCAGATGACGGCTTTTAAGCCAGAAATGGCCATTCCGGTCTCCCTTGTCTTTGTCGGTTCCATTTCATCATATGCTAAACCTCGCCATGCGACCACCTGCGAGGGTTCTAGTCAGAGCTCCAGGGCAAAACGGAACATATATGTTACTTAAGCAGATCGGTGAGTCCCACACTATCATCATATACCCGATCACAACCGACAAAACAACGAGCCCGTGGCTAAATGGTAGAGCGTACAACTTAAATACCAAAGGTCGCGTGTTCGAATCCCGGGTGTGTCACACTAGCGATTGGGTATGACTGCCTGATGATGGCTTATAAGCCAGAAATGACCATTCCGGTCTCCCTTGTCTTTGTCGGTTCCATTTCATCATATGCTAGACGTCGCCATGTGACCGCCTGCGCGGGCTCTAGTCTGAGCTCCAAAGCACAATGGAACATACATGTTCCTTAAACAGTTCGGTGAGTCTCACACTATCATCATATTTTCGATCACAACCGACAAAACAACGAACCCGTGGCTACATGGTAGAACGTTCGACTCAAATACCAAAGGTCGCGGGTTCGAATCCCAGGTGTGCCACACTTGGGATTGGGTATGACTGGCTGATGACGGCTAATAAGCCAGAAATGGCCATTCCGGTCTCCCTTGTCTTTGTTGGTTCCATTTCATCATATGCTACACGTCGCTATGCGACCGCCTGCGAGGGCTCTAGTCTGAGCTCCAGGGCACAACGGAACATACATGTTCCTTAAGACTATCGGTGAGCTCCCATACTATCATCATATTCCCGATCACAACCGACAAAACAACAAGCCCGTGGCTCAATGCTAGAGCGTTCGACTGAAATACAAAAGGTCGCGGGTTCAGATCCCAGGTGTGCAACACTTGGGATATTATATGATTGGCTGATGACGGCTTTTAAGCCAGAAATGGCCAGTCCGGTCTCCCTTGTCTTTGTCGGTTCCATTTCATCATATGCTACACGTCGCCATGCGACCGCCTGATGGGGCTCTAGTCTGAGCTCCATGGCACAACGGAACATACGTGTTCCTTAAACAGATCGGTGCGTCCAAAACTATCATCATATTCCCGATCACAACCGACAAAACAACAAGCCCGTGCCTCAATGGTTTAGCATTCGATTCAAATACGAAAGATCGCGTGTTCGAATCCCAGACGTGCCACACTTGGGATTGGGTATGACTGGCTGATGACGGCTAATAAGCCAGAAATGGCCATTTCGGTCTCCCTTGTCTTTGTTGGTTCCATTTCATCATATGCTACAGGTCGCTATGCGACCGCCTGCGAGGGCGCTAGTCTGAGCTCCAGGGCACAACAGAACACACATATTCCTTAAGCAGTTCGGTGAGTCCCACACTATCATCATATTTTCGATCACAACCGACAAAACAACGAACCCGTGGCTACATGGTAGAACGTTCGTCTCAAATACCAAAGGTCGCGGGTTCGAATCCCAGGTGTGCCACACTTGGGATTGGGTATGACTGGCTGACGACGGCTAATAAGCCAGAAATGGCCATTACGGTCTCCCTTGTCTTTGTCGGTTCCATTTTATCATATGCTTTACGTCACTATTCGACCGCCTGCGAGGGCTCTAGTGTGAGCACCAGTGCACAACGGAACATACATGTTCCTTAAGACTATCGGTGAAACCCAATCTATTATCATATTCCCGATCACAATCGACAAAACAACGAGCCCGTTGCTGAAAAGTAGAGCGTTCGACTCAAATTCAAAAGGTCGCGGGTTCGAATCCCAGGTGTACAAATCTTGGGATTGGGTATGACCTGCTGATGACGGCTAATAAGCCAGAAATGGCCATTCCGGTCTCCCTTGTCTTTGTTGGTTCCATTTCGTCATATGCTACACGACGCTATGCGACCGCCTGAGAGGGCTCTAGTCTGAGCTCCAGGGCACAAAGGAACATACATGTTCCATAAGCAGATCGGTGAGCCCCATACTATCATCATATTCCTGATTACAACCGACAAAACAACGAGCCCGTGCCTCAATGGTTTAGCATTCGACTCAAATACCAAAGATCGCGTGTTCGAATCCCAGGTGTGCCAGACTTGGGATTGGGTATGACTGGCAGATGAGAGCTAATAAGCCAAAAATGGCCATTCTGGGCTCTTTTGTCTTTGTCAGTTCAATTTTATCATATGCTACAGGTCGCCATGCGACCGCCTGCGAGGGGTCTAGTCTGAGCTCCAGGGCACAACGGAACATGCATGTTCCTTAAGCAGATCGGTGAGCCCCACACTATCATCATATTCCCGATCACAACCGACAAAACACGAGCCCGTGGCACAATGGTTTAGCATTCGACTCAAATACCAAAGATTGCGTGTTCGAATCCCAGGTTTGCCACACTTGGGATTGGGTATGACTGGCAGATGACAGCTAATAAGCCAGAAATGGCCATTCTGGGCTCTTTTGTATTTGTCGGTTCAATTTCATCATATGCTACACGTCGCCATGCAACCGCCTGCGAGGGGCTCTAGTCTGAGCTCCAGGGCACAACGGAACATACATGTTCCTTAAGCAGATCGGTGAGCCCCACACTATCATCATATTCCCTATCACAACCGACAATACAATGAGCCCGTGGCTCAATGTTATAGCATTATACCCAAATATCAAAGGTCGCGTGTTCGAATCCTAGGTGTGCCACACTTGGGATTCGGGTATGACTGGCTGATGACGGCTAATAAGCCAGAAATGGCCATTCCGGTCTCCCTTGTCTTTGTTGGTTCCATTTCATCATATGCTACACGTCGCTATGCGACCGCCTGCGAGAGCTCTAGTCTGAGCTCCAGGGCACAAACGGAACATACATGTTCCTTAAGCAGATCGGTGAGCCCCACACTATCATCATATTCCCGATCACAACCGACAAAACAACGAGCCCGTGGCTCCAAGTAGAAACGTTCGACTCAAATACAAAGATCGCGGGTTCGAATTCCCAGGTGTGCAACACTTGGGATTGGGTATGACTGGCTGATGACGGCTAATAAGCCAGAAATGGCCATTCCGGTCTCCCTTGTCTTTGTCGGTTCCATTTCATCATATGCTACACGTCGCTATGCGACCGCCTGCGAGGGCTCTAGTCTGAGCTCCAGGGCACAACGAAACATACGTGTTCCTTAAGCAGATCGGTGAGTCCAACACTATCATCATATTCCCGATCACAACCGACAAAACAACGAGCCCGTGGCTCAATGGTTTAGCATTCGACTCAAATACCAAAGGTCGCGTGTTCGAATCCCAGGTGTGCCACACTTGGGATTGGGTATGACTGGCAGATGACGGCTAATAAGCCAGAAATGGCCATTCCGGTCTCCCTTTGTCTTTGTCGGTTCAATTTCATCATATGCTACACGTCGCCATGCGACCGCCTGCGAGGGCTCTAGTCTGAGCTCCAGGGCACAACGGAACATACATGTTCCTTAAGCAGATCGGTGAGCCCCACACTATCATCATATTCCCGATCACAACCGACAAAACAACGAGCCCGTGGCTCAATGGTAGAGCGTTCGACTCAAATACCAAAAGGTCGCGGGTTCGAATCCCAGGTGTGCCACACTTGGGATTGGGTATGACTGGCTGATGACGGCTAATAAGCCAGAAATGGCCATTCCGGTCTCCCTTGTCTTTGTCGGTTCCATTTCATCATATGCTACACGTCGCAATGCGACCACCTGCGAGGGCTCTAGTCTGAGCTCCAGGGCACAACGGAACAAACATGTTCCTTAAGACTATCGGTGAGCTCCATATTATCATCATATTCCCGATCACAACCGACAAAATAACGAGTCCGTGGCTAAATGGTAGAGTGTTTCAACTCAAATACCAAAGGTTGCGGGTTCGAATCGAAGGTGTGCCACACTTGGGATTGGGTATGACTGGCTGATGACGGCTTATAAAAGCCAGAAATGGCCATTCCGGTCTCCCTTGTATTTGTCGGTTCAATTTTATTATATGCTACACGTCACCATGCGACCGCCTGCGAGGGCTCTTGTTTGAGCTACAGGGCACAACGGAACATACATGTTCCTTAAGCAATTCGGTGAGTCCCACACTATCATCATATTCCAGATCAAAACCGAAAAATCAACGAGCCCGTGGTTCAATGATATAGCTCTCGACTCAAATACCAAAGGTCGCGGGTTCGAATCCCAGGTGTGCCACACTTGGGATTGGGTATGACTGGCTGATGACGGCTAATAAGCCAGAAATGGCCATTCCGGTCTCCCTTGTCTTTGTTGGCTCCATTTCGTCATATGCTACACGACGCTATGCGACCGCCTGAGAGGGCTCTAGTCTGAGCTCCAGGGCACAAAGGAACATACATGTTCCATAAGCAGATCGGTGAGCCCCATACTATCATCATATTCCTGATTTCAACCGACAAAACAACGAGCCCGTGCCTCAATGGTTTAGCATTCGACTCAAATACCAAAGATCGCGTGTTCGAATCCCAGGTGTGCCAGACTTGGGATTGGGTATGACTGGCAGATGAGAGCTTATAAGCCAAAAATGGCCATTCTGGGCTCTTTTGTCTTTGTCAGTTCAATTTTATCATATGCTACAGGTCGCCATGCGACCGCCTGCGAGGGGTCTAGTCTGAGCTCCAGGGCACAACGGAACATGCATGTTCCTTAAGCAGATCGGTGAGCCCCACACTATCATCATATTCCCGATCACAACCGACAAAAACAACGAGCCCGTGGCTCAATGGTAGAGCATTCGACTCAAATATCAAAGGTCGCGGGTTCGAATCCCAGGTGTGCCACACTTGGGATTGGGTATTACTGGCAGATGACAGCTAATAAGCCAGAAATGGCCATTCCGGTCTCCCTTGTCTTTGTCGGTTCCATTTCATCATATGCTAAACGTCACCATGCGACTGCCTGCGAGGGCTCTAGTCTGAGCTCCAGGGCACAACGGAACATACATGTTCCTTAAGCAGATCGGTGAGCCCCACACTATCATCATATTCCCGATCACAACCGACAAAAACAACGAGCCCGTGGCTAAATGGTAGAGCGTTCGACTCAAATACCAAAGGTCGCGGGTTCGAATCCCAGGTGTGCCACACTTGGGATTGGGTATGACTGGCTGATGACGGCTTATAAGCCAGAAATGGCCATTCCGGTCTCCCTTGTCTTTGTCGGTTCAATTTTCATCATATGCTACACGTCACCATGCGACCGCCTGCGAGGGCTCTAGTCTGAGCTCCAGGGCACAACGGAACATACATGTTCCTTAAGCAGTTCGGTGAGTCCCACACTATCATCATATTCCAGATCAAAACCGACAAAACAACGAGCCCGTGGCTCAATGGTATAGCATTCGACTCAAATACCAAAGGTCGCGTGTTCGAATCCCAGGTGTGCCACACTTGGGATTGGGTATGACTGGCAGATGACAGCTAATAAGCCAGAAATGGCCATTCAGGGTCTCCCTTTGTCTTTTGTCGGTTCCATTTCATCATATGCTACACGTCGCTATGCGACCGCCTGCGAGGGCTCTAGTCTGAGCTCCAGGGCACAACGGAACATACATGTTCCTTAAGCAGATCGGTGAGCCCCACACTATCATCATATTCCCGATCACAACCGACAAAAACAACGAGCCCGTGGCTAAATGGTAGAGCGTTCGACTCAAATACCAAAGGTCGCGGGTTCGAATCCCAGGTGTGCCACACTTGGGATTGGGTATGACTGGCTGATGACGGCTTATAAGCCAGAAATGGCCATTCCGGTCTCCCTTGTCTTTGTCGGTTCAATTTCATCATATGCTACACGTCGCTATGCGACCGCCTGCGAGGGCTCTAGTCTGAGCTCCAGGGCACAACGGAACATACATGTTCCTTAAGACGATCGGTGAGCCCCACACTATCATCATATTCCCGATCACAACCGACAAAACAACGAGCCCGTGGCTCAAATGGTAGAGCGTTCGACTCAAATACCAAAGGTCGCGGGTTCGAATCCCAGGTGTGCCACACTTGGGATTGGGTATGACTGGCTGATGACGGCTTATAAACCAGAAATGGCCATTCCGGTCTCCCTTGTCTTTGTCGGTTCAATTTAATCATATGCTACACGTCGCCATGCGACCGCCTGCGAGGGCTCTAGTCTGAGCTCCAGGGCACAACGGAACATACATGTTCCTTAAGCAGATGGTGAGTCCCCACTATCATCATATTCCCGATCACAACCGACAAAACAACGAGCCCGTGGCTCAATGGTAGAGCATTCGACTCAAATACCAAAGGTCGCGGGTTCGAATCCCAGGTGTGCCACACTTGGGATTGGGTATGACTGGCTGATGACGGCTAATAAGCCAGAAATGGCCATTCCGGTCTCCCTTGTCTTTGTCGGTTCAATTTTATCATATGCTACACGTCGCTATGCGACCGCCTGCGAGGGCTCTAGTCTGAGCTCCAGGGCACAACGGAACATACATGTTCCTTAAGCAGATCGGTGAGCCCCACACTATCATCATATTCCCGATCACAACCGACAAAACAACGAGCCCGTGGCTCAATGGTAGAGGTTCGACTCAAATACCAAAAGGTCGCGGGTTCCTGAATCCCAGGTATGCCACACTTGGGATAGGGTATGACTGGCTGATGACGGCTAAAAAGCCAAAAATGGCCATTCCGGTCTCCCTTGTCTTTGTCGGTTTCAATATATCATATGCTACACGTCGCCATGCGACCGCCTGCGAGGGCTCTAGTCTGAGCTCCAGGGCACAACGGAACATACATGTTCCTTAAGCAGATCGGTGAGCCCCACACTATCATCATATTCCCGATCACAACCGACAAAACAACGAGCCCGTGGCTCAAATGGTAGAGCGTTCGACTCAAATACCAAAAGGTCGCGGGTTCGAATCCCAGGTGTGCCGACACTTGGGATTGGGTATGACTGGCTGATGACGGCTTTAATAAGCCAGAAATGGCCATTCCGGTCTCCCTTGTCTTTGTCGGTTCAATTTCATCATATGCTACACGTCGCCATGCGACCGCCTGCGAGGGGCTCTAGTCTGAGCTCCAGGGCACAACAGAACATACATGTTCCTTAAGCAGATCGGTGAGCCCCACACTATCATCATATTCCCGATCACAACCGACAAAACAACGAGCCCGTGGCTCAATGGTAGAGCATTCGACTCAAATACAAAAGTTCGCGGGTTCGAATCCCAGGTGTGCCACACTTGGGATTGGGTATGACTGGCAGATGACGGCTTATAAGCCAGAAATGGCCATTCAGGTCTCCCTTGTCTTTGTCGGTTCAATTTCATCATATGCTACACGTCGCTATGCGACCGCCTGCGAGGGCTCTAGTCTGAGCTCCAGGGCACAACGGAACATTTATGTTCCTTAAGACTATCGGTGAGACCCACATCTATCATCATATTCCCGATCACAACCGACAAAACAACGAGCCCGTGGCTCAAATGGTAGAGCGTTCAACTCAAATACCAAGGGTCGCGGGTTCGAATCCCAGGTGTGCCACACTTGGGATTGGGTATGACTGGCTGATGACGGCTAATAAGCCAGAAATGGCCATTCCGGTCTCCCTTGTCTTTGTCGGTTCCATTTCATCATATGCTACACGTCGCCATGCGACCGCATGCGAGGGCTCTAGTCTGAGCTCCAGGGCACAACGGAACATACATGTTCCTTAAGCAGATCGGTGAGCCCCACACTATCATCATATTCCCGATCACAACCGACAAAACAACGAGCCCGTGGCTCAATGGTATAGCGTTCGACTCAAATACCAAAAATCGCGTGTTCGAATCCCAGGTGTGCCACACTTGGGATTCGGGTATGATCTGGCAGATGACGGCTCATAAGCCAGAAATGGCCATTCCGGTCTCCCTTGTCTTTGTCGGTTCAATTTCATCATATGCTACACGTCGCCATGTGACCGCCTGCGAGGGCTCTAGTCTGAGCTCCAGGGCACAACGGAACATACATGTTCCTTAAAACTATCGGTGAGCCCCACTACTATCATCATATTCCCAATCACAACCGACAAAACAACGAGCCCGTGGCTAAATGGTAGAGCGTTCAACTCAAATACCAAAGGTCGCGTGTTCGAATCCCAGGTGTGCCACACTTGGGATTGGGTATGACTGGCTGATGACGGCTAATAAGCCAGAAATGGCCATTCCGGTCTCCCTTGTCTTTGTCGGTTTCAATTTCATCATATGCTACACGTCGCCATGTGACAGCATGCAAGGGTTTTACTCTGAGCTCCAGGGCACAACGGAACATACATGTTCCTTAAGCAGATCGGTGAGCCCCACACTATCATCATATTCCCGATCACAACCGACAAAACAACGAGCACGTGGCTCAATGGTATAGCATTCGACTCAAATATCAAAGGTCGCGTGTTCGAATCCCAGGTGGCCGCACTTGGGATTGGGTATGACTGGCTGATGACGGCTTTTAAACAAGAAATGGCCATTCCGGTCTCCCTTGTCTTTGTCGGTTCTAATTTTATCATATGCTACACGTCGCCATGCGACCGCCTGCGAGAGGCTCTAGTCTGAGCTCCAGGGCACAACGGAACATACATGTTCCATAAGACTATCGGTGAGCCCTCACACTATCATCATATTCCCGATCACAACCGACAAAACAACGAGCCCGTGGCTAAATGGTAGAGCGTTCAACTCAAATACCAAAGGTCAGCGTGTTCGAATCCCAGGTGTGCCACACTTGGAATTGGGTATGACTGATGGCTGATGGCTAATAAGCCAGAAATGGCCATTCCGGTCTCCCTTGTCTTTGTCGGTTCAAATTTCATCATATGCTACACGTCGCCATGCGTCCGCCTGCGGGGGCTCTAGTCTGAGCTCCAGGGCACAACAGAACATACATGTTCCTTAAGCAGATCGGTGCGTCCCACACTATCATCATATTCCCGATCACAACCGACAAAACAACGAGCCCGTGGCTCAATGGTATAGCATTCGACTCAAATACCAAAGGTGGCGGGTTCGAATCCAAGGTGTGCCACACTTGGTATTGGGTATGACTGGCTGATGACGGCTTATAAACCAGAAACGGCAATTCCGGTATCCCTTGTCTTCGTCGGTTCCATTTCATCATATGCTACACGTCGCAATGCGACCACCTGCGAGGGCTCTAGTCTGAGATCCAGGGCACAACGGAACATATATGTTCCTTAAGCAGACTGGTGAGCCCCACACTATCATCATATTCCCGATCACAACCGACAAGACAACGAGCCCGTTGCTGAATTGTAGAGCGTTAAACTCAAATACAAATGGTCGCGGGTTCGAATCCCAGGTGTTCAACACTTGGGATTGGATATGACTGGCTGATGACGGCTAATAAGCCAGAAATGGCCATTCCGGTCTCCCTTGTCTTTGTTGGTTCCATTTCATCATATGCTACACGTCGCTATGCGACCGCTTGCGAGGGCTCTATTCTGAGCTCCAGGGCTCAACGTAACATACATGTTCCTTAAGCAGATCGGTGAGTCCCACACTTTCATCATATTCCAGATCAAAACCGACAAAACAACGAGCCCGTGGCTCAATGGTATAGCATTCGACTCAAATACCGAAGGTCGCGTGTTCGAATCCCAGGTGTGCCACATTTGGGATTGGCTATGACTGGCAGATGACAGCTAATAAGGCAGAAATTGCCATTCAGGTCTCTCTTGTCTTTGTCGGTTCAATTTCATCATATGCTACACGTCACTATGCAACCGCCTGCGAGGGCTCTAGTCTGAGCTCCAGGGCACAACGGAAAGTATATTTTCCTTAAGACTATCGGTGAGCCCCATATTATCCTCATATTCACGATGACAACCGACCTAACAATGAGTCCGTGGCTAAATGGTAGAGTGTTCAACTCAAAAAACAAAGGGTGTCGGGTTCGAATCCAAGGTGTGCCACACTTGGGATTGGGTATGCCTGGCTGATGACGGCTTATAAACCAGAAATGGCCAATCCAGTCTCCCTTGTTTTTGTCGGTTCAATTTTATCATATGCTACACGTCACCATGCGACCGCCTGTGAGGGCTCTAGTCTGAGCTCCAGGGCACAACGGAACATACATGTTCCTTAAGCAGTTCGGTGAGTCCCTTACTATCATCATATTCCAGATCAAAACCGAAAAATCAACGAGCCCGTGGCTCAATGGTATAGCATTCGACTCAAATACCAAAGGTCGCGTGTTCGAATCCAAGGTGTGCCACACTTGGGATAAGTATGACTGGCTGATGACGGCTTATAAGCCAGAAATGGCCATTCCGGTCTCCCTTGTCTTTGTCGGTTCAATTTCATCATATGCTACACGTCGCCATGCGACCGCCTGCGAGGGGTCTAGTCTGAGCTCCAGGACACAACGGAACATACATGTTCCTTAAGCAGATCGGTGAGCCCCACACTATCATCATATTCCCGATCACAACCGACAAAACAACGAGCACGTGGCTCAATGGTATAGCATTCGACTCAAATATCAAAGATCGCGTGTTCGAATCCCAGGTGGCGACACTTGGGATTCGGTATTTCTGGCAGATGACAGCTAATAAGCCAGAAATGGCCATTCCGGTCTCCCTTGTCTTTGTCGGTTCAATTTCATCATATGCTACACGTCGCCATGCGTCCGCCTGCGGGGGCTCTAGTCTGAGCTCCAGGGCACAACGGAACAAATATATTCCATAAGACTATCGGTAAGTCCCCATATTATCATCATGTTCCCGATCACAACCGACAAAACAAGGAGTCCATGGCTAAATGGTAGAGTGTTCAACTCAAATACCAAAGGTGGCGGGTTCGAATCCAAGGTGTGCCACACTTGGTATTGGGTATGACTGGCTGATGACGGCTTATAAACCAGAAATGGCCATTCCGGTCTCCCTTGTCATTGTCGGTTCAATTTCATCATATGCTACACGTCGCCATGCGACCGCCTGCGAGGGCTCTACTCTGAGCTCCAGGGCACAACGGAACATACATGTTCCTTAAGCAGATCGGTGAGTCCCACACTATCATCATATTCCCGATCACAACCGACAAAACAACGAGCCCGTGGCTCAATGGTATAGCATTCGACTCAAATATCAAAGGTCGCGTGTTCGAATCCCAGGTGGCGACACTTGGGATTCGGGTATGACTGGCTGATGACGGCTAATAAGCCAGAAATGGCCATTCCGGTCTCCCTTGTCTTTGTCGGTTCAATTTCATCATATGCTACACGTCGCCATGCTGACCGCCTGCGAGGGCTCTAGTCTGAGCTCCAGGGCACAACGGAACATACATGTTCCTAAAGCAGATTGGTGAGTCCCACACTATCATCATATTCCCGATCACAACCGACAAAACAACGAGCCCGTGGCTCAATGGTATAGCATTCGACTCAAATACCAAAGGTCGCGTGTTCGAATCCCAGGTGTGCCACACTTGGGATTCGGGTATGACTGGCAGATGACAGCTAATAAGCCAGAAATGGCCATTCCGGTCTCCCTTGTCTTTGTCGGTTCA
>WEDG01002057.1:0-213801 GCA_017591395.1 Schistocephalus solidus | reverse complement strand
CATCATCGGGCTTTGAGGCATTTTTATAAGACTTTTGGCGTGTCAGACCACGCCCGTCGCGACCCTGGTGGCACTGTCACCGCGGGTTCGCGACTGCTTATTCGTCAGACCCGAGAGTTTGCTTATTTCGCAGCTAACCTTCACTGAAGTAGCCGTTCCACTATCCGCCACCTGTGGACGCGCCGGGTAGCCAGTAGCTAGGCACGGGGTTGCGTATTGGCACTAATTACTAAATACTGCACTCTCGTTTCCCTGTTTGTTTCTGTCTACCCTCTGTTATCGCTTGTCTGCCTCGGATTGTTGGTGCAAGCAGTAATTGCAACAGGTAGGAGAATAATGCTTTTGTTGCAAACGATCGACTCTGCGATTTAACCATTAGGACTGGGGAACGTTTCTTCTGTGTGTCAAAAACTTTGGGTTAAGCTGAGAGGGCAGCAGAGCCCGGTCAGATTTCCTGCCTAGCAGAAATCCTTTAGTTGCTGGTGCACGTGCATTATTGGGAAGATCTGAAAGGGAAAGCGTATTTTTAGCCTTTAAACGGAGGAAAGTAAAATAGCGACAGCGGTGTCCCCTTTAAGGTCGTGGACTTGTAGCTGAGAAAATTATACCTCAGTCAAAAAATAATAAAATATACCACGCGGCTAACGAAAGTACTGTCGGTATCTAATTATAGCCAAGGCAAAGATGCCCATGTGTTAAATGCGGTTGCGTAGGGTAGAATCAAAACAGTCGGAGATTTGTGCGAAGTTGTGTGCTAGAACATTCCTGGTTAAAATAATTTACTGTTTCATTTGGGAGTTTCATTTCAGTTGGGCTTCAATCGCAGATTGTCAATGGGTAAACGATTCACTGTCTGTGCCTACCTACATAAATTTATGAGCTTTAGAGCACAGGCCCACCGCACATTAGAAATGCATAAGAAAATATGCGTTTTGCGCGTTAGTGCTCAGATTCCACCGGGATCCCTCACGAATAAAGGGTTAGAAAGAACTATCAAATGGGAAAATGACAATTTTAATGTGTCAAAAAACACCGACGGTGTACGAAATTCAAAAGCTGTCAATATTGGATGAGAGAGAAGAACTTACTTAGCTTTCTGTTCAAGACGGAAGGCAAGTTGGTCATGGGGCAGGAGACGATCTGAGGATGTAGGAGAGGGTAAAAAGGATAACTCGAAAATGTGCTCGATTTCCCCACCCTTGAGGGTCGGTGTGGAGGCCGAGAAGGTCGATGCGTCGTTGGGATGAAGTCGCCGCAAAAATAGGATCTTACGGCGGCCAGGAAGGTGTTAGCCCGTACGACCCCTTAAGGTAATTACCGAATAAAGCAAATTAGCTCAGTATAGAGATACTCAAAAGAACAAACCAGCTGCGTCTGTTAACTGAACACACCTACTGACTGGGTGCACTTAAGAGATATAGGTCGGAATTTGGAACTAAACTCACTCCGTGTCACGGACTTAACAAGTCGCCTATTTCAGTGTCAGGAGAGGCATGCCTTCGACAATAAAATAACTACGAGAGGCAAGCACGCCAACTTTTTGTTTGCTTGATCCATTTTACCGGTGAGAGAAAAATCATAAAAGCAGTTCGACGGCGGGCAACCAATGCGTGCTATGTCCTATTGATATAGGAAGTGATTTGACGCCTTTTAACTCGGTTCACAGTTAAGACGAGCTAATTAAGGGACGCCGTAGTGTGTCGATATATGCATCCACAGCTCTTAATGATGAGCCAGGTTAAAAATTCATGCCAAGTTATTAGCCCCAGGTGCAGCGTGGTAACTTCAAGGAATCACCTGATATGTGCATACGTTTGGGCGAACGAGATTGCCGATGATAACAAGGGAAACTGAGATAGTCACTTCACATCGGCCAGTTTTACCCAATTCCGGGTTTGGGTAAACTTGAGGTTTTAACCCAATTTTTGCTTAATGAGCATTAGTAATTTAAACACCTTTAACCATTGAACTACGAGTTTGTTGTCTTGCGGGAGAGCATTTCTTTGCGACTTATGAGCAAGAAGTGGTCACCCCAGTCATCCTTGTCTTTATCAGTAATTTCGGCTGTCTATACTACTTGTCGCTGCGAGGCTCTAGATCGAGCCCCTAAGCAAAACGAGGCGATCGTAACCCGTAACCCGACCAGTGAACGCACTTCCAACTCATTTAAGCGAACTTAAAGCATTGGCTATGAAAGATTAATAAGCGATCGACCTACAAGTTTTAAATAACCATGAAAGTAAATTTTAACTAAGGCTTACGAGGACTGCTTTTACATAAAGGTATGGCAAGTGAAAACAGGAAGGTGGAGCAGGCACACATACTCTCCAGAATTGGCTTCATTTGCGAAAGTGTTCAAACTCTGACAATAGCCGTCTGCATATCATCGACCAAACACAATAACTAAGTTACATGTATCTAACAAAGCGTACTAGAACATAGTAAACAGGCTTAATTACCTAAAGCGGATGATAGAGCCATTGGGGCGTTCCACTTCGAGAACCGTGTCCGGATCAAATATTTCGCCCGTCGAGTCGAAAAGCCTCCTGTTGAAGAGGTAGGGTAGTTGGGTTTCAACCCAATGGTGGAGAGCGAAAAGTTTGTCCAAACGTTTTGAATCATCCTGCGCAGACTTGCTACGATCAGCGGATCCATTATCGGCAAAAAAGACTGTTAGCGGACCGAACGCAGGAAAATGGCGCTGATGCTGAAGGAATAGAGTTGCCGTCGTTGACTGGGTAAACGGTAGGAGTGCATCATGGCCGCCGTCGCCACTGCGAGAACAGCTGCTGCAGTAGGCCCGGTAGGCAACGCCAGAACAGAGAAAAGAAAAAAAGAGCGAACTTCGGCGGATTGCAGACAGTTGGCGCCGATCAAGCGGGAGAGTGTTTCTGATTGCAGTAAGCATTGGGCAATCAAAGCTTCTGTAGAGGGAAAATAAAATCGACTTTAAAATGAGCCAAACTACAAAACCTATATAAAACAGCAAAAGACCACAGAAAATGCCAGCAGTGAAAGCTTTCTACTAGTACTCTCATCAGTTGTTGCCAAGCCAAGATAAGTCTGCTCTAGTCTTAGGACAACAAGCCAGTGCAACCCATACCCTGCAAACGTCAACTACGCTTTAAGCGATTATTTTCTATTTGGTATTCGAAGGCTAAACACCAAAGACGCCCAGCCCCAGTATTTTGCAGTCGGGGTTCACTATAGATGCCCACTTCTTTAAACTGACGGCAAGGCGGTGGCGTCAAGACGGAGAGTTTAGAGAGGCGTGAAACAATAAAAGCAACACCTTGGGCTTTTAGATGCACTCGGGCCGAGGACCGTCGAGGAAAATTACGTTTTTGAGACAAATGTCTCTAAGCGAGGCAATGTCGTGGGCACTATTACAGGCGGAGAAAAGGCCCCGCCCCATACCGGTGTTCTCAGGAAAGGAGTGCCGCGGACAGAACCAAAATCCAGAGCCAGAAAGACAAAACAATCTTGTCGGACGCCAGAGTGGACGGCGAAGTGCCAGATCTCCTCAACTTAAGCTGAAAATGTTGGCGTCATGGTCAGACTCTTATGCGTCGATTAAATTAACGGGGTCTAGGGACGCACAAGCGGCCTTTATGACTTCTCTCGAAAGAAGGTATGTCGAGTATGGCGAACACCGCAGCGAAATAAAGGAAAACAGAAAAATTTTGTTTTCATCTCGGAAGTCGTAGCATACCCACACTGCCTCAGCCAGAACAAACGAGGTAATGATTTTTCATTAACTGTATAACCTTGAAAAAATGCAAACCGTTCAACACCACAGTCAGAAAATATACGGTATGATTTCAAGTAGGTTGTTCCTACTGTAGTTATGGCATTCCGATTTGTCTCCTTTAAGAAAGGCGGCAGAATTTGGTGTTAGATTTTGAGCTAACTTACTTTGGCCGCCAAGACTTAGATATTGGAGTATGCATCAGGATACGAAATTAAACTCGTGAGGCTAGTGATGGACGGGCCAAAAGTTCCTTTAGCTACCAGGATAATTCGACTAAATAACTGCGAATGTGGACTATCTCACTCGAGACGAAAGCTGTATACTTTACTCGGAGGATCTCCTACCATTGCTGAGCCTCCAGAGGCACAGCTCAAAAATTCACAAACGCACAGGAGGACTAACCGGAAGAATGACCGGTCTGGGTGGCGGATTCACAAAGATCGTCAGACACATAGAATATCCTCGCCTGCCGCGACTTTTAGGGCGACGAAACTATGTTTGTGCTGTTAATTTGACAACAACTCGGGCCCAAAACGCTGAAAACGTCTCAGTTGATAAATCCCATTCACTGGTCAGACCAACTTGTGATTTTGTTGCAACTGAATTAGCAGGTTCACTCACCCAATGCAATGCATTCCGTACGTCGAAATAGAATGAGATGTTTAATGCAGTCGAGGTTGGTCAGCCGATGCCCGGTTCGCGCTCGACGCAGTCCAGACAGTCTTACAGCCCTCCCCGAGAGTTGAGTGAATTATGTAGCCATCAATATATATATATATATATATAGACAAAAGACGTTATACCGTACTTCCGACATAGATACTAGCTAAAAAGCCCAGACACCCTGTTTCGCCGATGTTTCTGCTGCTGTGTGACACAGCAACGAGGGGTTCGGCTCCTCAGTGGGTCCCCCAGCGTTCTCTTATGTGTTCTAGAGAAAGTATATATATATATATTATTATATATATATGGTATAGAGCAGAGTATATATATAGGTATATATATATATATATATATATATATATATATATAGCTATATGAGCAGCATATATATATATGGCATATATATATATATAGCGATAGTGTAGGGGCTCACTCGATCTCGCTTTAAGGAACATGCATGTTCCATTGTGCCCTGGAGCTCAGAATAGAGCCCTCGCAGGCAGTCGCATAGCGACTGTAGCATATGATGGAATGGAACCGACAAAAGACAAGGGAGACCGGAATGGCCATTTCTGGCTTATTAGCCGTCATCAGCCAGTCATACCCAATCCCAGCGTGTGGCACACCTGGGATTCGAACCCGCGACCTTTAGTATTTGAGTCGAACGCTTCTACCATTGAGCCACGGGCTCGTTGTTTTGTCGGTTGTGATCGGGAATATGATGATAGTGTGGGCTCACCGATTCTGCTTAAGGAACATGCATGTTCCGTTGTGCCCTGGAGCTCAGACTAGAGCCCTCGCAGGCATTCGCATAGCGACGTGTAGCATATGATGGAATGGAACCGACAAAGACAAGGGAGACCGAAATAGCAATTTCTGGTTTATTGGCCGTCATCAGCCAGTCATACCCAATCCCAAGTGTGGCACACCTGGGATTAGAACCCGCGACCTTTGGATTGATTTCTCAGGCCAGATAGATTCGATGTGGATTTCAATGCCCCAGACACCTCCAACTAATGGAACCACTGATTTTGCACGTTGGAGAATTTCATGACAGTGATCGAAAGTCTGAAATCGAACAAATTGAGTATTCTGACTAACTATGTTTCGCCGACTGTTTGGGAGTGCATTAGCGAATGTTCCAGTTATGAAGATGCTGTTGGATTTCTGAAAGATCTGTACTCAAAACCTGACAATGAAATCTTTGCTCGTCATCTTCTAGCGACCTGCAGACAAGAAGGTAAGCAAACCCTTGAGCAGTTCGCCCAAAAACTGAAATCCTTAGCTTAAGACTGTGATTTCAAAGCCTTTACGGTAGAGAAATACCGTGATGATGCCATTAGAGACGCCTTCATCAGTGACCCTTCAAACCAGATTAGGCAAAGACTGCTGGAGCAGAAAAATTTAAACCTTCAAACTACTTTTGATCAGGCAAGATCACCAGAATTTGCGGAAAAGCAGTCCTTATCTTATCAGGACGCTCCGGCCGCCTTATTCACTACCGCTACTGAGGTGTGCGAAACCACATGCAGTCCTGCTGAATCAGTTGACATTATAGCTTTCCGTTCATCCTATAAAAAGTGCTTCTTTTGCGGGTACGACAAAAACCTCGTTCAAAGTGTCCGGCACGTGACATGTTATGTAAAGGGTGCGGTAAAAAGGGCCATTTCCAAAAGGTTTGCATGACATCACGAAATCGAAAAGTCATTTCCTTTACTCATCCTACTATTTGCGTCGTGGTATCGGCCAATGTTCTCGACTAACTTTTAAGCGCAGTGGTGGAACTACAGATAAATGGCACTAATTTTCAGGCCTATTAACCACTCTAACTAGCGGTACGCAAGGACATGTTCTCGTCTTTATCAAATATAAAGGTACTGTTTACGAGGTCAAGCTATCGGTCTTGCCGGACTTATGCATCGATATTCTTCTTGGCCATGACTTTCTTCGGCTGTAAAACAGCGTTAGAATTCCTTTTGGTGGACCCAAGCTTACGTTTTCGCGATGTTCTGTGATTCCACTTTGCGTCAAGCCTCCGCACTTTTTCCCTGAGCTAACACAGGACTGCAAGTCTATTGGGACAAAATCCCATAGGCCCACTAATGTTGATGAAAGATTTATACAAGAAGATATTCGTCGTCTTCTGTCCGAATAAATCGAATCCTTTCATCCCTTGGCGAGCCCAAGTTCTAGTGATAGCCAATTAAAAATCACAAAAAATAATGGTTGTTGATTATAGCCAGACCATCAACAAGTGCACCCTTCTCGATGCCTACCACCCCCTCCCCCAGGATAGATGAAACGATTGAACATATCACTTAATACGACATGTATAGCACTCTTGATCTCAAGAGCGCCTATCACCAGATACCTGTCCAGGAAGACGAAAGGCCATAAAATGTCTTTGAAGCTTGCGGACGTTTGTATCAATTTAGTCGAATCTCTTTTGTCGTGAACAACGGTGTTGCGTGTTTCCAAAGAACCATTGACAACCATTGCGCGCAAAAACCTGAGGAATATTTTTTCTACGTCGATAATATAACCATTTATGGAAACGGCCTCGCGAACTGATTCAAACCTTCAAAAATTCCTAAACATAGCCGAGGGATACGGACTAACCTTCATTGAAGCGAAAAGTGTCATAGCTTGTCAGCGAATTCAGCTTCTTGGTAACAGAAGTGTCCAAAGGGCAATATTAGACCGGATCCAGACCGCATTTAACCCTTGCGTGAAATGCCCCTCCACGTGAGCTTAAGTCTCAACAACGGGCCGTGGGACTGTTTGCATACTATTCACAATGAATAGATCACTTTTTCAGATAAAATTCACTATTCACAACAAAACTTTCCCTCTCACCAATAGAGTACTAGAAACATTTGAGAATTTTTCGAAAGACCCGATCGCTACCATTGAGCATGATGCCCCATTAATTGTCGAAACCGATGTCTCAGACGTTGTAATTGCTACCACACTGAACCAGAATGGCTGAGCAGTCGTGTTTTTCGCTTTCGAACGAAACCATTCTGCAATCGAAAAGAAGCGCACGCGGTAGTGGGAATCCATATGAAAATGGAAGCACTTTCTTCTCTGTAATAATTTTTAAACTAATTTCAGATCAGCTGTCTGTTGCTTTTTATCTACGGTAATCAAAAAGGGGAAGATGAAGAATGAAAAGATCGAATGTTTGAGGTTGGAATTGTCGCCATTCAAATCCGATATCATTTACCGACCTGGTAAAGAAAACCGTGCGGCGGATACGCTTTCTCGTAGTTGTTGTGGGGCTTTACTAACAAATGTTAATTTTAAAGAACTACACGAGTCCCTTTGTCATCCTAGTGTCTGTCGACTCTCGCATTTCGTTCGGGCCAGGAATCTTCCCTTTTCGATGGAAGAGATTCGTAATGTCGTTTCTAGATGTCAAACCTGCTGTGAAGTCAAACCCCGTTTTTTCTCTAAAGATAAAGGCCAACTCATCAAAGCTACTCAACCATTCGAAAGGTTATCACTCGACTTCAGAGGTCATTTTCTGTCGGTAAACCGCAATCGCTAACTGCTGACGATTATTGATGAATATTCACGCTTTCCATTCGCATCTGCCTGTTCCGATCAGTCTGCCGAAGCTGTTATTAGATGTTTATACCAGCTCTTCTCCATATTCGGTACTCCTTCGTACATCCAAACTGATCGGGGATCCTCATTTATGTCAAACGACGTTCAACAATTCCTCAAAGGTAAGGGAGTGGTGATTAGTAGGACAACACCGTACAATCCCCAAGGAAATGGGTAGGTCGAGCGTTTGAACCGAACCTTACGGAAGACTATTTTACTTGCTTTGAAACCATTAAGTCTGCCATTCACGCACTGGGAATCTGTTCCACTGGATGCCTTACACTCAATCAGGTCACATTTATGTACCGATACTTATGCGAAACCACTGAAACCACCCTCCCTATTTGGCTCACCTCTCCTGGCCGAGTCTTATTGAAGAAGAGCGGCCAGCAGTCTGCATATGATCCGCTCGTTGAAGAGTTCGACCTCCTTCAGTGCAACCCTCAGTATGCTCAAATACGTGTCGGTGATAGCAGAGAAGAAAACATATCCGTTAGACTGCTTGCTTCCAGATGGAAAAAAGGTGTCAGTGATCATCATCAGGGGACGGCCACACCCTAATTGAAAACTCCAGTCTGTTTTTCCCTGACCACCCGCCCATCACTGAACAGGAAAACAACGCCAGCTCAGTTGACAGACAGGATGCGACAACACCTGATAGTGCCCATAACGAAGACAATGTCCATAAGCCTACTCTGGAGACATTGAACAAACAATAGCAACGCATTCATCCATATTGCCTCCGTAACAGAGAGATCTAAAGATTGTCACTTACAAACCCTCGACTAGATTTGTCAATACCGAACCCTTCTTTGTTGGCCGGGGGAGAATGCCGTGCTAAATTTTTCCTCTGGTCAATCTATATACAGTACTGTTCTGATTTTGTTTTCAGCTCCTATACATCAATTGTAAGATGAATAAAGCCCTAAAGCTAGAGTTCTCATTCGTTCTGACTTTCTATATACACCGTTTGTACTATCTCCCTCGAGTGATTGAAACTCATCTGATTACTTGTACTTGTTACGGCTGCGATCATGCCTGATCTAACCGGCCTCGATTATGTCACGGATTATGCTCCTACACGCGTGAAGATCCGCGGCAGCAGTCCTGACAGTTCAATCCATTCTCTTCGCCAACAACGGACGCCGAATACCGAACGTTCAAGAACAACTTCCGTGTCCTGAAGAACTGTGTCGAGCCAGGTTTTGAGCTGAACCCCTTTTTCGACGCCTCAATTCGGTAGTGGGGCCGGTTCAAGAGCAGTAACACTGAGTCGTCTGAGTCAGTCGTCGTTTTTGGATGGCTTGGGATATTCTTACGATTTTTGCGCAGCGAGTGCGGAATGTCTCATTTGAGACGAAGTCTCGTGTACTTCCCTCGGAGGATGGTCCTCAAGCAGTGGTGATCAAATGCCTCCAGTTTTCGCTCATCTATGCGTGTCGCCCAGCATTCACAGCCATAGAGAAGGACAGACCGGACGAAGCACGGTATATGCAATTTTTGTGGTCACAGAAATGTCGCGTTAGATCCACCGACACCTTTCGAAGGCTTGAGAAAACCCGGCAGCATCGATTCGGGGAGACAATGTCACCCTTTACTCTGTCTATTCGACAGCAACCTTTGCCCCAAAGGTATTTGAAACTGTCCACCTCTTTAAGTTGATAACCATCAACCTTGAGAGTGCTTTTTCCCTGGACAGGGGATGCAGCTTTGAAAAACGCTGGTCTTCCCGCGATTATGGACAAGCCGACCGATTTAGCGACTTCATTCACCTGCGAGCACTCATAGACGCAGATCACCTAAGTTTTGAAGCTAGCAAAGGCGATATCATCTGCGTAGTCAAGATCAGCCAGCCGGCGTTCGGGTGAAATCTCAACACCGTCCTCTTCATACAGGGCCTTCTCAAGAATCCACTCGATAGCGTAGCTGAACAGGGATGGGCGATGAAAATACAACCTTGTGCGAACGCCAAGCGGATATCGAATGCTTGTGAAAGATTGTTTGGACAAAAACTCGTGCAGTGCGTTGAACTTTTAATAGGCCTTGACCATGGCGATGATCTGGATGCGTAGGCCATCTAGTGTCATTATCCGCCATAAGGATTCATGATAGACGGAATCGAACGCGGCGGTGAAGTCGACAAAGCAGAGGGTCATCGGTTGCTGATAACTATGGAGGGATCCAGGATACACCGCAGTGTGAATATTTGGTCCTGCAGATCCACGCTTAGCACGGAATCCGGCTTGGTGGGGCTTCGTCCCAGAGTCGCGCACAGCCCGGAACTGCCTGAGAAGGACAGCGAAGATTTTAGCAGCAAAGTTTTGTCTCCTTCTTTTGGACAGGCACATGACTTTCTGAGCCCAGTCATCGAGCGTATACCATCCCTCCAGGTGCCTTGTTGTTGCGCAAACTTCTTATGGCATTAGTGACTTCTCCTTCAGAAGGGTGTCGCATGACACTGCATAGGCAGGAGAGGGAGGAGACTCCATTGCACGTGGTGAGGGGATTCTCAGCTTCGAATCGAAATGTAGAAGGTTTTTGAAGTGCTCCCGCCAGTGGTCGACCTTAGCCGGGTTTTCAGCAATAAAGCTGCCATTCACGTATTTAACACGCGCTCAGTGTAGAGTTTTCGAGTGTCACCTACGTTTGAGGCCCGCTCCATCGAAGTCACTATTGCAGCCCAATACTTTCAGATCTTCCCTAGCCGATTTTGCTGTCATCTTTCGGAGTTGGTGGAAGGAAGCATCGTTGTTGGACCTGGCCCGAGCCATCTGGGCAGAGAACTTAAGGGTTCTTCCGCTGCGGCGTCATTGAGTATACCCCAAGGATTTTCTCCGCTGCCCCATCGACTAATGCCTTCAGTGATGACCTTATCTGTCTGCTCGGGTAGTAAAACAAGATCGGATTTTTCTGTCCAGGGTCTCAGCAGTGCCGGGTTACCGAATTTTGGCGACATCTTGGCGTCAAGAACGTGACATTTTGTGTGCGGATGATAGGTGCACTTTCATGCGTGTACGGACGAGAACATAGTCAGAACCATAGACGTTACCAGTCTCGGCGCCACACATCGATCTGCTTTAATGTACCCAACTGCCGAACCGTGAACTGACTAGGATGTAGTCAATTGGACTGGCCGTATGGCCGTCATTTGAATACCAGATCAGCAGGTGTTTGTTGCGGTGCTCGAAGCCCATGTTCGTGACAAACAGTCGGTTCTTATCAGTAAAGTTCAGCAGTCTCTCTCCATTTTCACATCGAGAACCAAACCCAAAACGGCCAATAAGTTGACTGTTAGTGGAGTCACCACGTCCAGCCTGGTCATTCCAGTCCCCAGCACCAATTACCAGATCGCTGCGCGGGAGTCTTTCAACTAACGCTTGCAGTTGCGAGTCTGGATCAATTCCGATTGAGTCATCCAGCTCGCATACTATTCGTCCACACCACTGGACTAGGGTTGCGGAGCGCCTCGGTTCCCGCGGACGCCGTAGCATGGATTGAAGTACTACATACGGACATATTTTCATGAGGTGTCTTAAGGATTGTGAGTACGGGTGGGTCCCTAACAATCGCTCGGGTTTTCGTCTCCTCTAGCGCTTTGACTTAAGAGCCTACCCACAAGGCAGCGGGGGCGATCGAACTTATTTAATGGCGGTTCACACTCACCATGTCACAGTGCCCTCATCGGGCTTTGGGGCCTTTTGGCGTGCCGGACCTCAGCCCCTCCACGCCCTGGTAGCACTGTTGCTGCTGGTACGCGACTGCTTCTTCGCCAGACCCAAGAGTCTGCTTATTTCGCAGCTAACCTTCACTGGAGGCCGTTCCAAGATCGTAGTTTTGCAAATTGTGAAATTTTGAGTTGGTGAAGTACCTAACTGTTCAATCAGTGGAGAGGAGTACAGCAATACAGTCAGTCCTCTTAACAACAGTCTCGAAGCTTCCGTCCATCAGCACAAACTGGGGTATCCAATGGGAAATCTATATATCTAACCTTCAAAGCTTATGCTTATTTGCAAAGCTCCAGGTTATCTGGAGATCTTCCTCAGGCAGGTGTAGGAGTCATTACCGTGATTTATCGGTAGTGCTGTTTACCACTTATTCACAGTTTAAATTTTATGCTGACTACTTCGGCATGACGACACGCCCGTCGCACCGACAACGATTTACTGGATTCTATGGGAATAGGTATTAGCCTTTGTAAAGAATGCACGTGGTTTGATGAGGGTTGGCTATTACCCAGAACTAGGTCAATAATGTTGCAGCGGCTTTTTGTGAGAGCGGATGTCTGAATTCTGGAATTTGGCTGCAGTTGCGTCTCCTAGTTACGAAAAAATGCTAAGGACTTTTACTTTTATGTGAAAAATACCTGTAAGTCCTAGATTATGCACGCATATCTACTTTTGTTTCAAGTTAAGCAGTGCACATCAGCCAGTCTGCCGGGTTTAGCCGATAATCACGATTCGGGCTCGAATATTTGACACATATGCTCATGCTTTGTGAGTTGTGCTCAAGAACCTTAAAGTTGAGTAGAAGTGGCATCCAGAGATAGGGCCAGATGGCAAACAAGAAGTACATGTATTTTTGTTTTGTCCTTGAGCTTTGTACCAGAGCTCTATCGCTCTGAACACTTGCGCCACTCCAGTCTTTTTAGGAAGGTCTCTGGTTCGTTTTTAACTACAATGTGCGTGACGTACTGCGAGGTGGTAATGGGTGAACACCGATTGCCTTACGGAAAAACTCACCCAGTTCTGCCTAGGAGCTGAATTTCCTGCCCCACCAGCAGCCCGCTAAGCAGCCAGGGCGTTATAGACAAAAGGACATTACCGAAAGACACGATGGAGACTGGAATGACCATTTAGACTCAAGGCACAAGGCGAAGAGTGTGGTCTGCAATGCGATCGGTGAGCGCCCCACTAACACTGTTCATATACCCGATCACAACCGACATGATAAAGAACCCGTGACTAGATGGATAGGAAATTGAACTTCTAATCAAGAGATCATGGAATTGAGCATCAGGTGCTATAGCAACCGAGGTTGAATGCGGCTAGCTGATGATGGCTAAAAAGCCAGAAATGGCCATTCTGTTTTCGTTTGTCTTTGTCGATAATTTCTTTTTGCCTATACTGCTAATTTCTCACGTCCACTTCCATGGCAAATTAAAGCATCTGTATACCGTATTCTAAGCAATTGCGCGGGTGAATTCCCATTCGCAGTGCATCGAATATTTATTTACGTGCAGTAATATAACAAAGTTATGACCCGATTTAATGTAGAGCACTTTTAATCTAAATAGTTTCTTGGAACAAGTGCTGAATTATAGTACCTTGCTCATACAAGAGCAGTCTTAGAGCGAAATTGTCTTGTTTATGCCTCCTTATCCTTCTCCTACTCTACCCATTACATCTAGAATGCGTAGTCGACTTCAGCTGCAGTCGCGTCCATTCAAGCCCAACTTATTCGGTTTACTTCAGAAGGCATGAAAGTGTTATGCCATTAATGAGTCGTGATAACCACACAATTCAACAATCCTTTGAAATTCAATTTGCATTTACTCCACAATGACTTTACTAATAGCGCTCATTTGCGGGGTAATTCCCAAGAAACAAAACTTGTAATTGCGTTTGTTGTTGTTACATAAGTACCGTTTCAAACAAAACGTGAGGTTTATCCCGATTCTACCAATGTTTCCGCATGTTGAACGTTCTCGCTAGTGTATGCGGAACGAGTGCTAAGAAAATCTAGAATTCTGGAATTAACTGCATTTGCACGCAATATATTCATAAGCTAGTCAAAGTGAATGCAAAGAAAACGCATTACTAAAATTACGTTAGTAGTATGTATTAAATCGTAATTAATTAGATTGAGTGGAGGGTGTTCTAGCCACTTTTAACAAGTGAGCATCCGGTTGTTCAAACGTTCGTTTTGATGATGTCCACCCTATGTTCCAAAGTATGGTAATGCAAGGATGGTTAATTGGGCGTAGATCCGTTTTAAGTGATAGTAGACTTGCGCTGCCCGGTGTTAAGAAGACCAGAGACGGGGTCCAGCGCATGTGGCTGGCGTGGCATGAGCCGACACCAACGCGGGCCAAGATACCTCCCGCATGCTCGGTATTTGTTATAGAAGCGCAACGCGAATAAATCCTGCCGTGCCGTGATCTCGCCCTCGTGTTAGTTCAGCGCCTCTACCACGCGGCCCGTTTGGTGGGCGCGGTGAGCATCTGTACACCTCTTTAACCCGCTTACGGTTGGGGAACCAAACCGCATACGACGGTAAATGAATACATTAGAGAATGAACTCCTGAGTGAAAAAAGTGGAGCATTGATCAGTTTGGCACAGGCTACTTTTAGGTTTTTAATCAGCTTCTGACGATTGATAGAAATGTTCACGGATTTTGCTTCGTAATTTGACTTGATCGCAAATTGCGTGAAATACTTATGAGTGTTTAACCGTTTTCAAATTTTTAAGCAGTAGAACTGATAAAAGCCTGATTTTGCATATGTGGCAGTGAACAAATGCCATGGTTCGTCCCATTCACGAAAAAAATCAATTAAACATTTTTATCGGATGCTCTGCTTGTTTACAAAAATTTGCGAAGTAAATTCAGTTAGATTCTTTGGTGGGTAGTTTTGCCGTGGGAGTTGATGGGCACAAATGAATTTAGAAAAAGGTACATGGTACCAGAGGGTTGCCCTGAGTAAGTGTTGCAAGATCTACCTAATGTCTGTCTCATCCTGCTAACTGACAGAATCTGCGATAGAGTAATACTTATGACAAATGTCGGCAGAATAATTACCGACAACGACAAAGGACACAAAAATGGCCATACCCAATCCCAACCCTTGAGGCTCAAAGTGGTAATCTGGATATTGGATACTGGTACTTGGTTCTGAAACCTCAGGCCTTTAAACGTCTTGTTGCAGCAATCCCATTTTGAATTGTCCTAGTTGTCATACAGCATTTTCATTAAACAATTGTTCGGCTAAATGCCAGTGAACTTCAGTCTTTTTTAAATCAATGCGAATTTCAGAATAAAGTGGGAAATGTCTCGAGTGTTTGCGGACCCTCAAAACTATAGTAGCTTTAGATATGAGCACCTTTGTAAATAGTGCGAAATTCTACAAAATGTCCCACTATCTGAGGTTCTGAATGTTTATATTCTTGGGCCTAATCAATATTAGTCATAATTGAACACTCACCGCGACAAATGATGAATCTAAACATGCAGAAAATTATATTCACCCCTCCACGTTCGGGATGATTCTTGCTTTTCCGAACAGAATACTAAACAAATGTCAGGTCCACTGAGCATACACTACATGCTATCCTGAAATTCCCTTCAAACGTTTCTTAAAATTCATCTCATTTGCATGTTTGACGAGCATTTTGGCCGCTCTGTTTTTCATCTTCACCGTCAAGTTTTCGCACCTGTGGCCTTTAGTTGCCATCATTGAAGAAGAACTGAATCTTGAGCAGCCAGCAATTACTCAGACACGTTGATAACGACACACATGTCACACAAAAGGTTTTTGCTACTTAAAACTTCATATAATGGGTAAGTGGTCTTTAATGCATGAACCGAAGTTGATGTTCTGCGAATATTCTCATGTAAAACTTTAAAAAATTAATTTGGCAAACGCGTGTTTTCAATAATTCATAATCGGGCCTATACGGTTACATCGAGTAGGCAAATGCGACAGGGGATAAGGTTTATAAATGTTTTCTGAATTATAGTCATCGTTCTCACGCTACCCGCATGGCGAGTTCGGCATCTGGAAGTCAGTGGGGTTGGAAAGGTGGGCAATCAGCGTATGCTGTGATTGGTGCTCGTAGGTTGAGTACGGGGAGGGAACAACACTGTCAAGTACACACACTGAACAACTGTCATCCGGGGGGTTGGGACAAGATTTGATCATCACCCGAAGTCGGCATCGGCCATGGAAGAGCGAGTGTCTGTCTTATCGTCTTCTTAGAGCACAACGCTGGATTCGCTAGCCGTATAGCCACTACATCGGCTGTTGTTAGCACCCGGTGGTTTTATTCCTTAGAGAAGTTGTCTAGAGTCCGGTAGAGAACCCGAAATGCCTCGTTGGGATCGACCTGATATCAAATAGCTATGCGAGAATAGAACTCGAAATCAAACTCGTTTCAAAGTAACCTAGAAGTTACGTGACCACATACCCGCCTGGCTAGGTAAAAGTGAAACTAGATCGATTTCAAGTTCTATTCTCGCACAGCTATCACTAGTTCAGAATATTTAGGGTCGTTTACCCGAAGGCTTAATCAGGAGAGCACACAAACTCTCCACGTCTGGTCTTTTGTCCTCCGTATCTTAAAATTCATCACCTAGAGACTGGATTGGCATGGCAACCAGCTCGAGGAGTCAACAGAAATCCACTGGGTGCGAGGAGAAATACAAGTATTGGTCCCGTATGCTATGCACAGTAAAAAAAAATACCCATTATTTCCTCTTAGATTAAAGTTAGGATGTAGATCACATAGCAAGGGCACTAAAATTTGGTTTAATAACCTGCTGGTAGTTAAAATGGAGGGTGTTGTGAATGTCTGCGTTTATCGCCAGGTAACTTGAAAATCCTTGGGAATGCATGCTTATCCAGAATAAGCACTTTATTCGCCAGAAATTTAGGATTCATGCTTAAATTAATCATCAGAGGCAGCATTAGATAAGGTAATTCATGCACAGGCTTTGCACTAATTATAGGATGCAGTCGCTAGGCGACCGCATACCTTTGACAATTAACGGCTCACCCTTGGTGCGATGGTGACTTGATGGCCGGCGTTCGAGTCGTTTTGTTGCGGAAATTTCATAAATTCTGTTGGATGTTGGTCTGGTGATAGCTCAATGGCCTCTTGGGATTCGCATGCTTTTTGCTTGCATAGACAACTGCGAATCTGTTAGTTATTTTAAAGTTGAAGGCAGCGGACACAACATATTTTTGAACTAGTGCGAAAAAACGTAACCCTGGTTGAGATTAGCAAATCATTATTCAATGCTAGTTGATTATTTGAGTCGGAGATATCCGTTGAATTAGTTTACTTTCCAAAAGAAAAAGGTTATCTTTTCGCCAGAGCTGCAGATTTCTAAAAATGTGTTCTTTACTCTGTGATGAACGACGATCTGTTGTCGCAGCTGCAGGGTACCAAACGAATAAATCAAGAGATTGTCTATTTTCTCCAATTAACTGAGTCAGTTTGGCTAATGGGAGCGAAGTGGCGAGTTGCAGGAAGTAGTCGTGGAGAAGGAGACGTGGTCACTGGTATAAGAACCGAACTTTTCGCATTCTCTCTTGAACACATTTTCAGATACAGTTGCATAAAAGGGTAATATGGGGTGCAAGGAGTGGGACCCAGCCTCACCAAAATTCTTGTCAGAGCTAACAACTGCGTGAGCCATGAGCTGCCTGAGTCCTGGTTCTCCGGCCCACGGTCAATAAAGCAGCACATTGATCGTCCGCCTGCATATGCTGTGCTGCGATTTTGCCTGGGCAAAATTGCTAGACACGTGGGGAGGATGCGGGTGATCAGTAATCTTGTCACGCCTTCGTACCGTATGCGCGATCTCAGCATGAGCCGGAAACAAGACGAGCCAAGAATTGACTGAGTTCTGGTCCACGGATGGAAACTCCATCAAACGCTGTATTGATTTGGCGCCGGCGTTTAGAGCAATGCGCAGTCACCTCCAGACTTGCTTTAGTGATAATTGATTCGCTTTTACCCCTATAAGTGTCGCCTTTGTTCGTTGCTGCTGTCATATCTGACGATGAACTCCTGCAGGAGTTTGAAAGTTCAGAATAATAAACAAATTTTCCCGCTGTTCGTACAGACTTCGTCTTTTCTCATGCAATCTCATGGGTGTCGAAACTTCTCATTTATAAAAAAAACAGTCTAGTACGCTCGAATTCGTGGATAATTAACCTGCGTTTGGATAATTCTAAGGAATGAAATGTGGATTACGTTACCCTAATTAAAATAAACCGAATTCCCGTTGCCATACTGTGAAAGAATAAATCTAAAGCTCATTGACTCAACTTGGCATCAGAAGCAATCGGCTGATTGCTTAGCAGATCTGATCACAGTGCCTCGAACCAGCTGTGCTTCACTGAACTGTGCTAACACCCTCAGTGCTACCGGTAAGTTCCGTCAAATGTAGTTAAATGTAACAATTTTTGCCGGCACTATGTTGACATTTGTGCGAATTTTATTACCCGGAATGACCTGCACTGCACGAAATTTGCCCATCCTGATTCGATAAACACCACATTTGTCTAAACGCATCTAGTTTTACTTGAAGGCTGAACCACTTAGACCTCTCGTCGATTTTTGGACGATCCAAATCGTTTCCTGAGTAGGCAGTTAAAGCCAGTAATCAGCGTTTTTCTCGTACTTTTCTCGTACTTTGGACGATCCAAATCAATCCAAATCGTCAGCGTTTTTCTCGTATTTTGGACGATCCAAATCGTCTGCTGAGTAGGCAGTTGAAGCCAGTGATCAGCATTTTTCTCGTACTTCATATCTTTTGCAAAATTTATGATGGTCAGCTACTCCAACCTCTGGATGGAAGAAACACAATGATTTTCATTTCCTGGATCACGATGTTGCCGCAGCCTTAACATGTGTAAATGCCGAGGTGAGGTGTTGTCTCCTGCTGTGCCCGTCTTAATGTTTGGTTCATAGCTATAACAGGTGCTCCGAACCCCATCTGCTAGGCAGCTTATCGATCACTTTTGCCTATTACTGCTTCACCCCTTCCGGAAATCGTAAAAGATTGCATAGGTGCTGTGATGGTGTCGTGCTCTGAATTGATCCTCTTTGTGAACGTCTTTCTAAGACCGAGAATAATTGTCCTCCGGAGTAGCAGCAGCCTTGCGCTAACTTCCAAGACTGTTACTCTTAGGAAGATTTGGCGGGCTAGCTGGAGGGTGAGGACTAGGGTTAAAGTTAAATCCTGGCAATAAATACCCCTGAAAGTCAACACAAGGCTTCCTATCATTCGTGTCACAATATTTTCACATGTGCAATTTGATGTTACTCAGGGTTCGAGGTCAAAACCTTGGAAGTAGACACCCTTTTGCCATACCCAAACCTCTTCCTATCTATTGACACATTGTATGTGTAACATAGTCAGCATAGTACTCAGTGATAGTTTGGAGTCAAACGCACCTGCGCTAAGCTTCCCCGTTCTTAAGTGGTGTGTTCACTTTCACCGAATAAACTGTAGAGTGGACTGCAGTAGTCATCATGCGTTCTGGTAACTACCTACTTCATATTACTCATTTTCTCCGAATGTGACTTCCACGCCACTATGCAGGGTGGTGTTTTGCATTGGAAGAAAACCAAAACTCAGCCTGCGACACAGATAAGTTTGGCACTTTTTGAAATAACACCGAGCCAATTTAATTGTGGTTCTTTAATTTCAGTCGCCATTTAATCAAAAGAGGTGTCAGTCCGAGGCCCCCTATTCGTTCTACCATGTTCAGTAAGGAATTTGATGGTAAAGGCATATTTCTGTAATAAAACGTGGGAATGAAATGTGGCCCTTTTTATTTCGCTTTTCAAGCTTACGCTTGATTTGATTAGTGCCGGTAACTCTCCTCGCGCGACTGTCTGCAAATGTCGTGGACCGGACCTGGAAACCTCTTGTCTGTCCTGCAAGTAGACCTGATCTCTGATCACCATCCAGGCATCGGTTAAATTTTTATTTACTATTACGAAACAGTGAGCAGCACTTGAACATAAACACTGTACTCAAAACGTAGCGCCGGGATTCTCAATGGTTTGTTGATTCGGCCCCTCCTCTGTACTGTAGAATAGCCTCTCTTTCACTGTACAAACCGTTGGGAGTGACCTAGATGATTGGCGCGTAAAAAAACTGACGTCAAGATGTTTCGTAAAGTGAGAATTGTTTGTTTGGACTTTGAATTTGCAGCCTTGACTCCCCTAGGTCTGTAGTGTTAAGGCTCACAGTCGATGGTGCCTTCATTCACGCAATGTGTACCGCGGAGAGCGATGCCTTATCAGGCGTAAGTCCCTGTGGACAAACAATCTTGTTTTACCATTGCATATCGATAAGGCCACCGTGAAAGTCTGCTCTTTAATAGGTCGTCGTCTTCCTAAGAAAAGCTATCATCCACGTATAGGGCTGGTCGGTGGCCTGGTTAATACGATTTTTGTAAGATAAAAAAGACATAGATCACTGTTCTAGCGGCGTGGTTATTAATCTCTCAGATTTTCCCTTATTTCATGCGCAACCCCACACCTTTCCACAACTCTGGGCACCTTTAAACTCCTATTAAGGTTCTTTTTAATTCAACGTTTGATGTAAATGAGCTGTCGGATTGATTTAAGTTGATCGCTTACCAAACTTTACATTAATTAGCCCCCGTAAAATTGGGAGTTTTTACTTTCCATATCAACGCACCAGTTTTCACGTCCTCTCTTTGAACTGGATTGAAAGTTTTCTTGCATTTTTTTGAAAGTTGAAAATTGAATTTACTCCTCATATTTATGACAAATTATGAGGAAACGAAACCACAGCTTTCTTTAATCTGACACCAAAATAAGAAGTATTTGACGTCCAGTTATTCAAATATTTATTGTTCTGGTTAGTAATGTTTTCAGGGCTTTGTTATTTAGTTCCCGTCACGGCTTCATGGATCAAGATTTTAAACATTTTCGCCAGAAAAAATTTAAAATCCTCTTTTGTTCAAAAAATGAAATACTATTGACAACACTTTTAAATTTTACATTTTCTCGGATAAACACACTTTTTCAGTCGTGCAATTATCCCAAATCTAACGGAACTTATAATGCCTATCAAGAAGGCCTAACTTTTCGAACGGGGTAAGATACAATGCGGATGCCAAAATTAAACAAGTTTGCAGTCGCTGTGGATATAAAAATCAGTTTGTTCATCCGGGCAGTTACTTCTCAATCACTTATTTAAAAAAGCCTTGATTCTTCCTGTTAACGTCAATGCCTGTTCACTTTGCCCACACTACAAAACCTGCTTTGCTCAAATAACTGCCAGCTAAACGAATATTCTTGATGTATACGCGAGTGGCACTGCAGTTCATGTGAACCCTACACTTTCGCCTTAAGTTGGAGCGAATGAGAAAGTTTAAAATTAATCCTGCTGAGTGCGTCCCACAGGAGATATTCGCCCTGACCCCACAGTTCGCTTCATGTCCCTTCGATATGCAGGATGTTTTCGCAATTGTTTGCGTACATTCTATTTTCTACCACGAAAAAAACAACGCAAGTTGATATAGGACCTTGAGTAAATCGTTTCATGCTGTGCACGTGACACTATCATAAATTTAAAATATTTATCTTACACTAATCCCCTTACCGATTATACGGGCCGGGAGGGATTTCTATAATGGTTCATCAACCCCCCATACACACATTGAAATAGAAACTGCCCATAATGCACATGATCTTGCGCTAAGTACCAAGTAAATTAGATTAAGGGCAATATTTAGGGTTAGGTTTAAGGCTAGGATCAGGACTAATTTTGGGATTAGGACAAGAAACTTCTTATCGTTTCTAGACTTTAGCGTAGGGTCAACTGTAGTAGGAAATAATAAATCCCAACCCAAATTCCTTTAGGTTTGGTTGACATGGAGCCCAGTGTAGCACTCCGGCACCTTCCTAGACCATCTTTTTTTGGGCCTACTTATTCCGGGAAGCCAAGAATTTTGGTACAAGGTAACCCACTACGCTAATATTGTACAAAAACACCCACGTACTTGGGAAATCCCCGAGATTTGTTCAGTCAGTAATAGTTCGATGGCTAAAACCGAGGACATTGAGTACTCATTAATCCAAATTTCGAGAATATATTTGTGGCAAACCACTATTTTCCCCACAATCCTAGGTTTAAAAATATGTGCAATCGAATCTTACTGCAGTCGTGTAAAGTCAAGTTTCTTCACCTTAGACTTTTCTCATAGTAAATATGATCAAGTGATCTCAAAAAATAGAAAACCTATCTCAAAAATATAAATTGTGCTTTTCCGTGTCATAAAGTCTTTTAAAGGCATGGATTTCTATGCAAAATTATACCTAAATAAGAACTCCTTCGTTTTAAAGGAGTCAGAGAAGGGATTTGTTTCTAAATTTATGACAGAAATGGGAGCTCTCGACGAAACTGGAGCCCAGCGACAATCTACACTCACCACTACGAACGTGGTGTGCTTGATATTAACTTCGAAGATTTTCGGTTTTTACCACACAATATTTTCGAACTTGAAAGTAAGTTGCACGAATCGGACTTGCCGGATCCAGCATAAATGGTACAGTTTAATACAAGGAGCTTTAGTTAACAATTTCATATTTCCATTTGTGAAGCTGGCAGTAGATTATTTTAGTGATAAGGAAGACGTGGAAAGATGCGTGCAGTCTTAGCAAGTGACTAGCTCGGCATCAGAATGGGTCAACCAAAACCTTCAAAACTAAGAACTGCAGTCTTGTAGAAATAAAGTCCGGAAAAGCTATTTTAAATTTTAGAAGATTTGCTCATCTGAATGTGGGCACCATAAAGAAGATTGTTCTCAATTTCTTTTACAGAGAATCTGTCAAATTAATTCAAATGCATTCACGGTTTGCTGAAAGCAAATCGGAGCCTCTCCTTAACCAAAAATCTAAGCTTCTGCCTAGTCGGTCGCTAGTGTGGTATGCTAAACATATCATCATTCTTAGCTCTTAACTAAATTCCTGTAAATAGATTAACGAATACGTTTGAAATATCGACCGGATAAGAATAATATGCTGCCTATAATATTACTTTGAATCAAAAATTACTTTGCTTTTGAAAGCACACCCAACTGTTAAATATTGATAGGCTCACGGTAATTTCAGATTAAAAGGACTTTGTAAATTATCGATTTCATAACGGCGATCTGGGTGCATACTTCGTTATTGTAAGAAAAACCAAAAACAGTTTTTTGTTTGAGTATCTTTTTTCAAAATCAAATATTTTCCCCCTGAGCCAATTGAGAACTCATTTGATTTATTAGGGACATGACTACTCAAAAGGTCAAGTCTACTCTACTACATTCATGAACTTTATAAGAAAATTCAAAAAATTCTCAAGCGCACAGGGTAAATATTATCGAACCAGCATAACGAGCCAGCAATATAAGCGGATATACAGCAACATTTAAGCATTAATCCAAAAGGAGACAGTAATTCAATTGGATTTTTGATAAAATGCTTATGCCTAGGATATAGCTAATTGTTCTGAACATGTTATCTATGAGTCTTATTGTGTACTTCACTGCATATCAACATAAGGTAATAATAATTTAACTGCTACTGTCCACGTCAGAAAACTGTACTTGGCTTATATTTACCATAAATTAAAATAAATTGCTTCTATACTACTTCCCACCAGCCTAAACTAAGTAGAAAATATAAATAAATTTCCTGACTGACTTCACCTTGCATGATTAGATTTGATCATTCAAAATGGAAAAGTGGATCAACGTGGACAACAATCTTGAAAGACTTAATCATGAAAAGTCTATCTGCATTATCTTCTGAAACTTAAGCACCCCAAAAACCTACTTTCCTGACTTTCATAACAAACGATAACATGCTTACGACAATTAAGTGAAATTCTGTATGGTCCCTTACTTACATACAGCAGTTTGTAAAGCCTGAATTATAGATCGAGTAATTTCCTTGCATATTAGTAATGACCAATTGTTTTTTGTACATAAACTCTTTGTCTTACAGGGGTTTTCGGAGACCTGGGCACCTATTTTTAGTCGCACGTAAGGAGAGCAGCACATAAGAAATCATTTTCTTTAATAGGGCCGTAAGAATAATTTGAAAATTTGAAAAAGATAGCATTTTACTCGCCTTCATGATGGAATTGGGACTGATTGATATCTTGTTTTTTTTTTCTCTTTTCAGAAAATGAGGCTGTTCAAGATGCATCGCTGTCTGACGATTCTCTCCTTTTATATGCGCTATGCATTTATCATAGGTTATCCCATTATTCTGTCGCCAATTCTAATTCTTAGCAGCGGAACGGTGAGCTTCCCGCACGATTTATTGCCTTTTGTTTAACACAGTTGGTCCTCTGGGCCATTAAGTGAAAAAAGAGGTGTCTTGCCTTGCTTCTTTTTCAGCAAGGTTTCCACGACTAAGGTGCTATGACATATAAAACATTTTTTTCAAAATTGCAATGATTTATCTGATCTCTATTTCAATTCACAGTTTTTTTCTCATTCGAAAATGCAAGTCTGTAGTAGTACAGGAATTGTCAGTTTTATATTACCGCGAGGATAAACTTTTTTCCGGCAACTTTCGCTCCAATTAACGCAGGTAAATCGTGCGAAATAAAGTAGAGATGCCTTGAATGGCCCCCACCCACGTAAAGTAGGTGGCCATATGGTAAATATCAGGAAGGGTAAATATAACCGTATTTTAGCCCTAAACTAACCGATACAGCAAAATAACTTTCAACTTACTCTTAACCCTAGACCTACACTAAACCTACATCCTACAGCCTACTCATGAAATTAACCCGAATTCTGACCTTAACCTCAAACTGAAGCCTAACATTAAACTTAACCCTAGCCCTCACCTTAATGGTAAACACAATTTCTTTGGAAGTTAGCGCAATACCATATGTACTGGGGATGGTTTCTTTCCCTATGTCCTGTTTAGGCAGCCATGCAGGTCCCCTTTACCTAAACGAATACCACGAATGATGCTGGAACTAGAATTCCCGTGGATCCAAATTACGAACACGCGCTGGACTTCTAATGGTGTGGGGTTCATGTTACGATTAAAACAAATATGCAAAATTAAACCAGTCATTTTAAAGCAGATTATTTTTAAGAAAGTTGCCTACAAATCTCCTCTTACTAATTGCACATTTGACTTTCTACAATAGGAATCAAAAGCAGCTTATATTCTGCTTTTAATGAGTGGATTCTGGATAACTGGTTTCATACCCCTCTACGTGACCTCACTCTTCCCTCTCATCCTCGCACCACTGATGGGTCTAGTTCCCAGTGCTGTCATAGCCCGAGAGTACGCATCTGTAAGTTGGTGGTACACTGACCCACACAAAACTGGAAAAATATCCAGCTATACTTTCAGGAGCACTTTTTGCATTCCACTAATTGGCTTTTTCGGGTTTTTCCTACAACTTCTCCGCACATCCGCACACTCACACCGTTCCGTCAACGGGCGAAAAATGCAGAGCTCAACTTTTTTGTTTCTGGGCGGTATGATCCTGGCTATTGCAGCGGAGAACACGAACTTGCATCGTCGCATTGCCGTCGCCTTTATGCGATGCATGGGTCAAGATGCTTGCTTGTAAGTTTGTGCAACAACAACTTGATAAAATAACATAGAAATTGAACTTAAGGCAGACATGCCCTGAGCGCAAATTCAGCCGCCAAAACTATATAATTCCTTTGACCCACTTGTGTAAAACTCGGAAGCCTCGGTAGAATTCGAACCCACGCAAACAAGGGAAGGCTTTAATACAGTCAACGCTCTAGGCAACTGTGCTACGAGGCCCCACCGGGAGCCGTGAGTTTAATCAACTTGGGTCAAATTACCAACCTATATAAATTGTTAATTTTCTGAGAGCTTCTTTGTCGTTTTGTGCAATGCACGACACAACTGAGCCTTTTTTATATTTTCATTTGTGTAATCGCATGAATTTTGCGATAAATAATGGCTGAGTAAGGTAGGAAAATACCAATCAGTAACTTTCAGACAGTAATATACTCTTCAGGAAGCAGTGTTTCGGGGTTTTAATATTTGTCAAATTTTCGAAAGTATTTTTACTTTCCTTAGATATGAATGTGTAATACTGGCGCAACATTTTTGGCATAAGACCTCCCAGCTTAGATCTGAAATTTGGTAGGAATATTTTATAGGTTATATGATAGACTATACTGACAGCACACGTACTAGTTAAACATCCGCACACATATAGGGCCGATATCCTGCTGCCGCATGACACAACTGCAATGAGCTCGGATCATCAGTGGTTATCCTGAGGCTCCCGTATCCATCCCGGTAAATACTTTATTTAAGAAATGGGTCATTTTTTATTTCCTCAGTAACTAACTGTCAAGTTGGAACAACTCAGTCGGATTTACGTTTTATAGGCACGGTCCGAACTTTAAGAGGAATACTTAAACAAGAGCTGCTCAAACACAGCGGAGTATTTGATTTGCAATGCGCTAGCCTCAGCCGTATTATCGTGCATAATTCACGTTCTGCAAACAGGCAGTTAAGATTATACGAATAATTGTTTGTTCACGGGTACTAGCTAAAGCTCAGACACGCGGATCGTCTGTTGTGTGCCGCCGCAAGACAAATCCGTGAGAATTTTAAATAATAAATAAGTCAGACCGTCTTTCTCACATACTTCTTTTCATATAATACCGGTTCTAATGTCAGAATTTTATAATTTCCTCAAAAATTATTTTAAATAGATTCCTTGGAACTCTTTTGTGCAGTGGCAAAAAATTTGCAAAGAAAGTAGATGTGCTTTTATGTAGTAGTCATGCTGGGAGTTGGGTAAAGGAATCAGGAAGTCCTGAATTATAAACACGTCACTCCACTCATAAACGCATCTTTCTTTGTTGACGACCGCTCACCGATCGCTTACGGTACTCACTCGTTTGGCTCTACTTTGGGGATCACTCTCGAGCCCCACCAAGAGCCGCACAGCGAATAGAAGTAGTAAAGGCAGTTAAAATTTCCGAAAACGACAAGGTATACTGTTGTGACGTTTTCTGGCTCATAAGCCGTCATCAGCCAATCCTATACAACCCCAGATGGTGTTCCAACCGAGACTCGAACCCACAACCTATTGATCATCGTTGTGTTCGTGCCAAGACCGGTGGATGGCTCTGAACAGTACACGCCTTAGACCAAGTTCCGAATGGAAGAAAATAAACACCAGTAGAGGAAGAACTGTCGTGTTTTCGGAACTAAGGATAAGTATGTTAGGGTAAAGTGGCAATCGGACTACAAGCACACGCTCTGCGCAGCAGGGTGCAAGCTCCCAAGTTTCCACAGGGATGAATTTTCGCGTCAGCCTCCAAGGTGATTGGCTGCGATTGGCCGAACATGAGGCAGAGACTCTATGTTGTAGGTTTTTCCCACAGAGCTTCCGAATTACAGATGAACAACTGCCGCCCTAGCCTACGGCAGACAGGGGTGCACAGTTTCAATGAATGTCGGAATAAGGGTGAATGCACGGTGAGGAAGCACACATTAAGGTTGTGGAGGATGAGTTATGCACTTAAAAACCTTTCTGGATATTAGTTGACGCTACCAATATAACAGCAGGCGCTTAAATAAATCCGTAGCTGAAATGAACCAAATTACGATCCAGGCATAATTCGGGCATGACGAGAGAACAGGAACCCTCGATAATGCAGGCGACCGTATGCTAAATTCCAGGCAAATTAGCTAGAGAATAAATGTTTCTGTTAGGGATACGGTTAAGGTTTGACCCTAGGTTAGTTTTACGGTGAGAACCTTGAAATATTTACACTTCCTTGAATTAAGCACAAGGAAACCTTTGCTATGAGGGACAGTTTATATTCCGTGTTGTACCGGAGATCGAAATTTTCAGGGCATTAGTTAAAATAAGCAGATTGTCAATTAATACGTAATGCTTAACCTTACTCTGGTTATAAATGGTGAGAAGAGACTATCTGTATCGATTGTATTCGTCGGTGAATAAAAAAATTCTCCATCAAGCAAGAAGTCGTTTTAACGTTACGCCGTCACTCTTATACGCTTCGAGTCTGATCGTGTTGCTCTCAAATACATGTTCATTAGAAACTTATTCAAATTGCTGGTTTACCAATTTCGTAGATGAAAATATTCTGGTTAATTATTTTTACAAAGTAAATCCACTAAGAAGCGAGAGCTCGGGGACACCTGAGAAACGCGAAGGAATCTAAGCTTAGGTTTTTCAGTATGGCATATGATTGACGCAATAAACGGGGTCCTTGGAACGCATTGAGAATACTCGCATTTCATACAACAGCAAGGTGCTGGAACAGACGCGCAGCATCAAAAATGAAATTTTTTGGAGCTGTGAAGACTTTCTTAAATAGGAAATTCCAGGTTATTAGCTTTAAAAGTTTGGAATGTGTAACACGGTATGCGGCAGGCAAACATAACCCTAACCCGTTTCAAAACGTTTTTGTTTGACCCACTAATTATTTTCCGAAGCCTATGCAGAAAGTTAACCCTGCTATAACATGCCTACCGAAATCAAATAAGCAGTTACAATATAGTAATGTGAACGGCGGGTTTGCATCTTCGATCGTTGTCATTATTTTTTATCTTTTCCAGACTGATACTGAGCGTGATGCTGCCCACTTGGTTTCTCTCAATGTGGATGAGCAACACCGCCACAACCGTTATGATGATTACTATTGTGGAGGCTTTGCTAACAAAGTTGGACGATACCGTTGAAGGTAAATACCTTTGCTTACGTCTAAAAGCAGCAATACCAACCGTCTTTGGTCACCACTAGAGTACTTAAGCCCAGAACTACTCATACATTTCATTTTTTTACAGCCAACTCAGGGGAAGCAGCCATAGAGGAGGCTCTGGGGTATGCTTCAACTTACAGATTTTATCTGATCTAATGCATTTTCGTCCAATGTTTAGGACGACGCAAAAGTGTTCATGAAGCGTCTTCAACTTACATTATTGCATTTTCAGAAAGAAGAAAAAGAGCTTAAAGAGACTGCGACGCTTCGCCACTGGAATCAGTTTGTCGGTCTGTTATGCAGCCGGCTGTGGTGGAATCGGTACTCTGATAGGTTCGCCGCCGAATATCATCTTTTATGGTCTGGCAGTCGGGTAAGAAGGCCTTGATGCAGAATACATGCACTATTTTTCAGTTCAGTTTTATTAAAGGAAAGGTCAACGAACGCCTTTGAAATCACTTTTGGTTATAACACGGTCGCAAAAGAAATACTGCCCCCCAAAATGAATGTTGGATAAAAGGTTGGCTATAGAATTGCATGCAACAAGCATCTAAAAGACTGGTAACTGCTGATACGTGTCAATTTACGCGTGGTGCGGCAAAAATTGTCCGCGAGATAAAACGATTACTGAAATGTAGTAAATAATATGACAGTTAACGCTTACATATCCGAAAGAATGAACTTGACCATATTTCGCCCTACAAGGCATTCTACCAAACAATTATAAATAGTGTCATTGAAAAATAGGGAGTAGTATGTTTTCTGACGTAACTTCAGGAACGATTTACCATTTTTCGCTTCATTAAAAAGATAAGATTAAGTGCAATCAGTAGTTTGCCGGTTATTACGAGAGAAGCCAGTACTTTATAAGAAAATTTATTAATAAAATTTATGTTTTTGTGCAGCTAAATTTAGGTATTTCTTTCCTGATTGCAGCCGATTTGGAGGAGAAATCCCAGTTAACTTCGGGTCATGGATGGCCTATGGAATGCCCATGTCTCTTCTGTGCTTAATTGTTACGTGGATTACTATATGCTTAATGTTTCTCGGACCCAAGTAAGGTGACATATTAGTCACAGACTGTTGAAACCTGTCATATCAAGAAACATTTTTAACCATTCACATCGAACTAACCTCTGTTTTGCTAAAGGGCTTTCTTCAAATGCGGCCGATGGAAGAAGAAGGAGAGGCCAATGCAAAACCAGGCCGAATTCGTTAAAGAAGCCACGTCGGCAAATAGCACGGAAAAGCTGCAGGACCTAGAACACAAGAGCGACCAAGAAGAAGAGGATGATGAAATCCCTTTAGATATTGTTGTCATTGTTAACAAAATTGCTGCAGAAGAACGGCGTGTTCTAGGTCCCATGAAGTAAGTATTTCTTAAAAAAAAACAAATGACTAGTACTTCGAGGAAAAATTACTCGGCATGGCATATGGCACATACTTAACTAGGTCAGTAGGGTCTGCATATATGTATCTCCCCCCTGATAGGACATGAGGAACAACAATCCGCTCGTAATACATGTTTTTCGCGTTATATTTCAATGAAAGAAGAGTCTGGTTAAGTTAAGGTTAAGCGTTGAGGTTTGTATTAAGGGTAGGGTTATGGGTAAAATTAGGGTTACGGCTAAGGCTGGGCTGGGTTTAGGGCAGGAGGAAAATTTACCCTTCGTGAAATTTAACGTAAGGTCATGTGTTCGAGGGGTGTTCGTAGTATGTAAAACAATTCTTACAAAAATGACAGCACATGGGATAGATGGGAGTTCACTTTCCAGGCGGCATAGTCTTATAGCCTTACTGGACACAGAAAAAGTTTAAGTTTGAAATAGTGCTATGTCTGGCGTAATACACATTGTCGTCATTGCACTCACATCCTTTCAATATTGTCGTTTGTTTCCTATTATGCCCACCGAACTTGCTATATTCATGTCTGTTTTAGTTTTGGCGAAATCGCGTGTATGATCTTGTTCATACTGCTAATTGGCCTGTGGATTACACGGGAACCCGGTGTGCCTGGATGGTCTCGTTTTATGCCAGTTCGCAACGATTCCAGTGGAAGAACAGTAATGTAGGTTCTCCTTGTTTACTCAAAACAGCCTTTTATTTAAACAAACTACGGTCAGATTAGAATGACCAGCTCTATCCTTATTTCCATCAATTGAGGACCCACGTCAACAAGACGGACAATCGTGACCCGCCTTTGAATTCCAGGAGAGTCAAACATGGCACTCCAAAGCTTGTGCATATTACGTGGTTATTCCGTGGTGGCCTATGGATTTCAGGGTAGCGTTTAAGACACGGGCATATTTACCATTCCTGAAATTTACCATAAAACCACTTAATTTGAGCGAGTGGAGCGGCTCCTATTTCCTTGTCCTGTTTAGACGGCTGCACAAGGCATCCATACCGATTTCAGTTCGACTATTCATATCGACTTTCAGACCGAGCTTGAACAGTTTTGATCCGAAGGATGTAAACTAGAGTTCCTATACCAGAAAACACAGGGGGAACGCTGAGGGACCCACTAATGAGCCGAACGCTTCGCACCTGCGACACGCAGTGGTACAATATCGACGAAATGCGCCTATCTGGGCTTCTAGCTAGTATCTTTGCGGTCATTATGGTCAATAATCACGCATTACTAAGTGGCTTTAAGGGTAAATAACCCATCATGAGCTTGCGGTGGCCTGATTTTTGGTCTCACACTGAGGCGCAACAGTCATCCAGTCAAGTCGTAGTTAACAGTGGAAGAACGAACTCAATAGAATGAGGGACTTAGAAGAAGAAGAAGAAGAAGAAGAAGAAGAAGAAGAAGAAGAAGAAGAAGAAGAAGAAGTGGATGCAATCCTTGGGAATAAAAATTTATTAGCCTGACTTTTCCTATTTGCACTTGAGCTCACCATCAGATAGACATCTGTGGCCGTTCCGGATGATAATTTTGAGTGAGAATCCTAAAGGTCAGGCCAATAGTCTTCTTGTTCCAGCGATCACATCTTCTCCTGCTTAACTGGAATGTGGAAGTGGAACCTGGAAATCGCCTGTTCACCTCCATAAGCAATGAGGGATTTGTTGGGAACGGAAATTGAAATTCTCGTCCTAGGTGGCAGTGGCAACTGGCGAAGCCAGAGCGTGTGTGGACAGCGTTCAGTCCTGACTGACATGGGGGGGACAGTGTTGTCCACGGCTTTACTCGGTTTGTGGGTGGCAGATGCAAGTTTCTTGTCCAAGCGATATACATTTCATTTTTAACTGCGTGGTGCGTCCGATGGCCTATGTGGCATTGGTTGAGGCGCATGGAAGAACAAGTGCATGTCCGAGCTGAATTCTGTCGACTGGCCGCAGGACCAAACGTCTGGAGGTTGCATTGTAGCACGAATCTTTGCGACGACATTGGGTGATTTTGAGTTAACTAAGGCGAGAATCAAATAGGGTCGTCGATTTACTTTTTGCGAATGGCCCCAGCCCTCAATACAACCTCACAGTTCCACCACCAAAAGGTTAGGTTAGGCTGCATGCACATTTAGACTTCAAAACAATTGGGGTAAGGCTGAATAACGTGGCTCCTAAACAGGACCTGGGAACAGCAACCACCCACAAAGCAGGTGTCTTTGCGCCAAGGCCTAGGGAGCCTAGAATTACGTCAATAGTTCAGGTTCAGGTTCACGGGTTCAGGTTCAGCTTCAAGGTTCAGGTTTAAGGTTATTGTTAAGATAAACCTTAAGGAAAATTAGGGGTAGGTGAAAATTAGCGCTAGGGTTTGTTTAAACTGTAGGTTAAGCTTTAAGGATAGGTTAAGGGTTAAGATAAAGGCTACGGTTCAGGTTTATGCCAGGACAAGTGTAAAGATTAGGACTTGGAAATACTTACTCTTCCTGGAATTATGCGCGGAGACACCTTTATTAATCTGGGCGGAGGAAGGCTCATACTGCCGCTACAAGCAAAAATGTTAATCTCGGGAAGTAATTGAGGAGAAATAGATGCGATCAATGGTACAAGAGCCTTATTCTCCTGACGTTTCGGATTCCAACTCGATCCCTTCCTCTGAGACAGTATCAGCTAGGGGTAATTCCTACACAGGGAAATGCAGGCGCCATGCTACGGTATGCCTACGGCAACTAACGACTCCCCCTTCCTCGATGATGACTTCGATCTGGTGCATTAATTGTTTAATGGCCAGCATTAGGGTCGTTATCCGCTGAAATTGTTTCACCCATGTTCAGCGAGAACCGGCAACAAATTCAATTTCGATGAAACCCAAAGTTTTCGCAAGAGGTGATACTCGCGTGAGCCGCTAATTGCTTGAATAATGGTCTACAGGCCCCCAGTCTACCAACCTACCCAACCCCTATTCAGTATTGAGACCCAGTTTGGCCAGAGTAATTAGCGACTAGGGAGAGCGCTCCGACGAACGCATTTTTCAAACGCAAGTGCCGGTGAGCCAGATGGTCGAGCAATCATCACGTCAACCTTCAACACGGGTGATGACATTTCAGCGGAAAACAACCCGCGAGCCGGCCATCAAAAAATTAACGCACCAGTGCGCAGTTGTCATCGCTGAAAGGGGAGCTGATAATTGTCGTAAACGTGCAGGAGCATAGTGACGGCATCCTATTAATACTGCAACTCCCTGTGTACGAAGTACTCGTATCGGCTACTGCCTCTGATGATGGGTTCAAGTTGGAATGCGAAACGTCATGCAAATAAAGCTCTTGTCCTAGCTATCGCAACTCCTCAAGGTTCATATTCCCGTGTCCCGTGTTCCCTCTTAGTAATCATTACCAAAATTTTAAGTTGTCGCTGTCTGGCGTTATCCGAAGTGTCATTCCATTCGTCGTTGTTATTGTCAGCATGACTTCTAAACTGTCCACGTTTTTATTGCCATGACAGCGCCCTACACGTTCCTCTGCGAACGAGAGGAAGGTTAGAGTGTGATCTTCGTATTTCGACTGACAGTCATATCGATCCAGCGAACGTCATGTTTTTGTACCTCTTAGTTCTGGTTTCAGTCAAAGACACACACACACACACACACATTCAGCATAACTAAACGTGTTTTATCTTTTAAGCTTCGTGGACGACACACAACCTACGATTCTTTTCACCATCCTGGCCTTCATTATACCCGCAACAAACCCTTTTTGTCTCCACAAAAACAAAACCGAAACAGGCAAGTGAATACAGTTGTAGGAGCCACTTCTTTGCCTTTGGGAAATTGAAACAGCTCCATGAACTAACAACATTTTTCTGAATGGAACGCACACTGAACAAAGGCTTTATAAAGCCATCTACCTTTGACGACTAAACATAAAAATGTAGCATGTTTGAAACAAACTTTTTGTTCCTTATTCCGAACGGTCAAGAATTCCAGCTTTTTGGAGCTGAAAAATTAAACTCAAGCACGCGACTAATGTTGTGTGAAGAAGATAGTTTGTTCATATGAAATTTGCCCCCTTAACTCCGCGGCATTCTCGTTGATAATGTTAAAGGATATAAGACTGGCACTGAGCCTTCTTAATGCTATCACTTTAACTGTTATGGTTGTCACACTCTTTGAGGGCCACTTCATTGACTGGGGGTGGGTTAATCCGCTAACTGACAGTCTGTGTGAATTACAGGGATCATTATCACCAGGACTGCTTTGGCCTCACCTCACACAACTGATATTTTCCTGTGAAGGGTAAATTGTCATTTGTGCGCTCACTTAGTGTGTCTGGAATGCACAATGCATGGTCTTTAATGTTTTTCGGGCCGCTGATGTATTCCGTATAGTAGAAAAGGCAAAAAAGAAATTTCGGCTCCATTTACTCTGTCCACGTACTTTTTAGAGTTTATCTGGGCATGACAAATGTAGTAAACTGTATGCGAATGTTGGACAGGGATTTGGAAAGTAATTCCTTAATAGGGGTAGGATAATCCTGTTTGCGAAGGTGGGCGTTCCGGGGTGAGAAACGTGTTGTTAACGCGGACAGATTTTTATTGGTGCTGATGTGTTGAAAGGCTCGGTTGGGTATCTATTTTCAAAGTGTTATGAAATTAATATCAGTTTTAGAAATGAAGAAGATAGACGCGACAATTAAGGGAATCTGTGGAAGGCATTGAACACATTCGCATCACTGCCTATGTTTTTTTGTCTACTCAAAAATGAAGCCGGAACAGACTGTACAATTTAAAAATGGCAAATCGGAGTCACCTAACCTAGCTAAAAAGGCGTATTACAAGGTTAATGGTTTAAAAAGACACGTTGGGTAAACCGGCATAAGCCAAGCAAACTCAACCCTAAATTTAAACCTAAACTCAATATAGTTGCCACATTCGTCATGACAACAACTGTCACAGTGTCTGCGTTAGCTTTCAAAGATTCTTTCGTCTGCTTGGAGCATTGAGTTTAATCCTATGGGCCTTCTGCACCCCAGGGAGTACCATACATTTCTTTCTGAAATGACGCATATAAAGTAAGATATTCGTGTCTCTGTGGTCACCCAGTACCGTTTTTAGTCGAGGACATCAGCTTTCTCAAAGGCGGATGTAGGTTCATGCACACTTTCGTTCTTTTCTTGGTCGCTTCGTCTCTTTATATGATCGACTACCGATGAACTAGGGTCTTTCCGACAGAAGTCGATGTGAAGGAACCACATCCAACCCGATTCAGGACATGTCCCTCGAGTCCGTCGCCGAAATCGATCCGAGAGGGGCTGGCGGAATGATGAAAACGTCCATTAAATTCAAGTCAGCTTTATTAAATTACAACCTTCTCTTTCCGTTTTCAAAAGTAATTTTGGATTTTTGAAAGCTGCTTCGGTATAATATCAAATCAATTTTCTTGTAAGGACCTATTAGGCTTTCAGTAGACAGGTGATAAGATTGCTTTAATCGTAAATTATCCCCACCATGTTCGTCAAATTTCTTCTGTAATCTGATCAGCCAGTGCGTTCAAAGGCTAATACTTAGCCTTCGGCTCAGATTAAATTGAACTAAACTTAATGGGTTAGTTGAAGTACGATATGCCATTTCACGCCAAAGTCAAAGAATTTATCAACTCATGTTAACCACGATAACAAGCGCTTGAATTCCTTTCGCCGATAATATTTTATTTTAGATAAGCAGACCCGAAAACGGATCAACACCAGCATCATATCTTGGGAGATCGCAAACAGCCGCACCAGTTGGGGTGTCCTCATTCTCCTCGGTGGGGGGTTTGCACTGTCCAAAATTGTTACGGTAAGTCGCTCTCTCCACCACCTCCACACTGAAACGCACACACGTTTCCTGTGTCATTGAATGAATCTTTTTTACACACATCTCAGCGCCCGCTTTGTGCTTGCGTGGATCGAAGATGCTAGCGCTGTCTAAAAACACATCAGTTAACTCTTTCCTCCTTGCCGTGAACAGAACTCCGATATTTTAAACTCCGGCCCGAGGCACGAACTTCGTTCCACGTGCATCAGGATGGGCAGTGACTGGAACTTAAAGGATTATCTACCAGGACAGTTTGACTGACACAAACTGTCACCGTACCACCGCCATCAACGGCAAACTCTGCTACACTGCACAAACTTCGGAAACTGAGCAAAGGCTTATGCAACAGGCAGAATAGTACTGCGGACAAAGACAAGGGAGGCTGGGAGGGCGTCTTTTGGCTTATTAGCCTTCATACCAAATCCCGAGGATCGAAACTGCCACCGGTTGGTTAGAAGTCCCAAGAACTAACTATTGACTAGAAGGCTAGTTGTCCTGTCGTTTGCAATCGGGTATAGTAATAGTGGCAGTAGAGCACTCACCGATAGCGTTACGGAACGCGCTCAGCCAATTGCACCTTGGGTCTCACGCTCGAGCTCCGCCAGCATCCACCAAGCGGCTTTATCTTAGGCAGACTAGATAGGCTATTTCGGGCTTATCAGTCGTCCACAGCCAACCATACCCAACTCCAGGTGTTGCAATACCTGAGGATCAAATCTACAACCTGTTGATTAGAATGTAAAAGGACCTAAGCATTGAGCCACATGATAATTGTTCTACCGGGCTATCATACCATGCAGTCACCAGGACCGTCTGGTACTGCAAACACATGGTTTTATGGCTTGGTAATGCCTTTCCAAAGAGCATGCATTGATGCAAAGTCAACTACCTCGCTAACTGCCCCCTGCACGGAAAGCGTTTTTGAGTGTCCTGATCTAACTAGAAGGAACCCACTCAGATGATGATGATGATAGAAGAAGAAGAAGAAGAAGAGATGATCACTGCAACATGGTGTTTATTGGCCTGACGTTTCAGCTTCTCTCTCGAACCCATCATGAGAGACAGTTAGAGAAAAGGGTATTTGGTGCACAAATTGTGCAGTTTTTATAGGGCGTGGATTCCAGACAACCACGGGCCTACTATCGCTGGCAGTCCTCGTGTTCATCACTGGTTCGTACGAACCCCAGCGCAATCAAGTCCTATAAATACTGCACTACTTGTGCCCCAAGTATCCTTTTTGACACCTGTCTCTGATGATAGGTTTGAGAGAGAATCTGAAATATCAGGCCAATAAACACCATGTTCCAGTAATCGCCTCTTCTTCTTCTGAAACACTTCCTGGAACCCGCCTGTTTGCTTCTATCAGCAAGAAACTGACTGTCATATAAAGGTTAATTTCTAATTTAGTCGATTTCGTTTTTGAGAAACTGTCATTGCTAACCGTTTAGACACTGCTGATTGACCTTGATAGTGTTTTTCGTCAGACGTTACTGTTAAAACAGGCACCTAGTCCTCGCCGTTGCCTACAAATTCCTGCGAACATAATTACCTAAAACCAGACGAAAACAAGGTGGTCACATCGAACCTAAGTAAGCTGGTCAGATATGGCTTGACAACGAACCCACCCAAATGGGAAACAGAAACTCAACCATCCTCCATGGAGGTAATTCCACGCAACGCAAGTAGCCGTCAAACATCCAAAATATCTGCCAAAAGGCCGAGACAGCATTAGAGGAAAACCATTGATTCGCTCAAAGCCAAATACCTTGGTCGGTTATTTAAATTTCTGATGGATTTTCTCCATCAAGTGCTAGGACACTGCAATGCCGACCAGGCTCTCGCAAACTTCAACAACACCATAACTGTGTTCCGCCGAGCTCCTCTTTCTAAGACCCTCATCATGGAACTAAAATTTATTTTCACTCCTTTTCGGTTGATTTTCATACCGATTTTTTATAATTCACTTAAATTTAACTGACTAACGCATTGGGCTGTTAGCTGTATTGCTTCTTCGCGGCTCTATGGATTTTTGGTCGATCAACAACAAACAGAAGACATAAATGCTTTTCCCTTACAATTGATATGAATTCCATAAATTTATTCTAGGAAACAGAGATTTATCAGAGTTAAGAACATTCAGAACAATCCTCCACTCCCTTCTTCCAGCAGGCAAAACCTAACATTATATCTAGTTCCACATAGAAACAGTGCATCAGTAGATAGGTTTGAGTAGATTTAACGAGTCATCGCACTGTTGGAAAAATATGGCTTATAATTTCACCCCATTGTGCGGCAAAGCACTCCTCAGTTGCACTACAACCAAGGTAATTGCTTAAGATATGTCAATTGTAGTGTAATACATAGACCAAAATAATAAAATGGCGGTCGTTAATCGGGACTGATTTCGTCTGGTGTGCAAAAGTAGGTTGGTTTAGTGCAAAGATAGTTAGAAATGACGGCGTTCAGAGGGGGTATCGATGACTCCTTTTGGTTCACTTATGGCTGGTGGCTGTCTAACCGCTGGTGCAGATCTGAAATTTAAGCTCTGCTCTGTCACCCTAAGAGCACTCATGGTTGCTTGCCCTAGATTTTACGCCTTCCACTGCGTCCTTAGCCCATCTATGTAACCAGCCCAAAGCGTTGTATGGTCTGGTTCAAATTGGGGTCGTAACAGGAGGACCCCCTTCTGTTCTGGGGTTCCACGTCCCAAACATATCAAAAAGAAGATTGGACGCCTCGGCTGGAGGCTAGCAGATCTTGATCCCTTACCCTAGCGAGCCAAGCAGATGAATAAAGTTGATCCTAGGCTTTTCCGATGTCACCAGTGTGCTGGCAGCGGTTAGTAGCTATTATATTCCCGCTCTTTTCTCTTTCCTATTTCGTCAGGTTGGAGGACTCTCGATAGTAATTACTGATGCCTTGCACAGTGTTAAATCAGTCTCGACATTTGGGTTGGTTTGTTTGATCACAATTCTCGGTGCAAGCATAACTGAGATTGTTTCCAACTCCGCCACCGTCACTATCCTCGTTCCAATCATGTTTGACCTGGTATGTTGACCATTTGTTTATGTTATTTGCTCGTTAAGAACTTTGTTGCATCATAAAATAGGTTTGGCTTGGTAGAAAATAAAAGCAACTAACCGCCCCCTTACAGATGCTGCGAATATACCGAAGCAGGAATGCTGAAAAAGACAGGGAGTCTCATATGGCCATTTCTTGTTTATTATAGTCGTCAACTCTAGGTTTGAAGTGCTTGCGATTTGAACTTCGATTTTTGGTCATTGAACGTTATTAATTCCAACGTCCTATCCTTAAGGGACATCGTCTGGATTGGAAAATGGGCCTCTAAAGGGGTAGAAATCGAATGAAATATGTCGTTTGGGAAGGGTAATAAACGTTATTTTGGGCATTTTGACGCCAGTTCCCCAGATAGTTGTCAGACTGCAGTATATCTTCGAAACAGTTGAAATTTGAACGTGCATCGATAATCGATATTGTTTAGTCAGTCCTGCCAATAAGCCATTGCTCTGGGCTGACACCTATTTCGGATTGGCTGCCATCTTTTCTATCGATTAATGCATGAGTAATCGATTTTTCCGGCGCGTTTAAACGTTTAACTTTTGCAGACATTGACTGCAGGTATACCAACGATCTGTAGAACTGACGTCGAAAATGTATGAACTAAAATTTGTTACCCTTCGCAAAGAACTTTATCATTTCGAATAAGTCATCTCTATGAAACTGTCTGTGGGGAGACTAGATTAAGTCACAAGGTGCAACGGGCCGAACATGTCCTAAAGCATGGTCGGTGCACGCACTTCCGCCATAGTTAGCAATTACAAAACCGTTAAAAATTCCCTAAAGTCAATTACTGAAAGGAGGTTTTCCACATTATGACTTTTGTCTTTTTGAATTGTGTTGAGTGAAAAGGACTTTATTTCTTTTTATTGCAAATTGACAATTTGTTCAGGAATAGTTAAATCAAAAAAATATGTTTTAGGCCAAGTCCATCAATGTCCATCCATTTCTGCTGAGTCTTCCGCTGACAGTCGCAACTTCACTCGCATTTATGTTGCCTGCAGCCACTGCACCGAACGCAATCGTCTATTCCAAAGGGCGCGTTAAACTTATTGACATGGTAATCTTAAAATTATGTTTTTACGTGTAAAGTTATATATATATATATATATATATATATATATATATATATATATATATATATATATATATATATATATATATATATATATATATATATATATGTTGATAATGTGGAACCGACAAAGACAAGGGAGACCGGAATGGCCATTTCTGGCTTATTAGCCGTCATCAGCCAGTCATACTTAATCCCACGTGTGGAACACCTGGGATTCGAACCCGCGACCTTTGGTATTTGAGTCGAACGCTCTACCATTGAGCCACGGGCTCGTTGTTTTGTCGGTTGTGATCGGGAATATGGTGATAGTGTGGGACTCACCGATCTGCTTAAGGAACATGTATGTTCCGTTGTGCCCTGGAGCTCAGACTAGAGCTCTCGCAGGCGGTCGCATGGCGACGTGTAGCATATGTTGATAAGGTGGAACCGACAAAGACAAGGGAGACCGGAATGGCCATTTCTGGCTTATTATATATATATATATATATATATATATATATATATATATATATATATATATATATATATATATATATTCGGAGACCTTACGCCTATTCCCAGGGAGATTAGCTTTAATGTTGAGGTAAGTGTTAGAGATAACGTCAAGGATAGGATTAAGGCCAAAGTAAGAGTTAGGATTAAGCTATGATTAATGCTAGTTTTAAGTTTAAATTTAAATTAAGGGTTAAAATAAATGCTGGAATTATTGTAAGGGTGAGGGTCAGACAAAAAGTAGTGTTACAATTAGCGGTAGGACAAGGAACGTTCTGCGCTTTCTGTTCTTTTGGATAAGGTCGCATGTATGAGCAGGGATTCCTATTGCAGTGTTTTACCACCGTTTACTTTTGAAGCATTTCATTCTATTCTATTCTGTATTTTATGTTATTGTGCATGTGACCTACAGCATGCAAAAGGCCAAAATTTACGAAACATTGCTAATCACTCCTGAAACAGCACCAAATAATGAAAAAATTGTTAAAAAAAGACTGAAGGACCTAACGATAATTAAAAACAAAAAATATCAAAAGAAATATTAGGTCGTTTTGAAATACCAACATTTTTAAAGAAGTGCCAAATTCTGGAAAGGTCGAAAAGCGCTTATAGCGAGTTAACTTAAATTTTAAATTTACGGAAATCTGTGCATGCAGAATCGAGTAAATAAGTATGCACAAGCAGAATAACGTTTGAATATAAACCTGTATTACATTTTTTACTTAAGTATCCTTCAATAATAAGTGCAATATCCATTTAGACTCCTGAAAAAAACAGTTAACTGTTTGAGCATGGATTGCAAAAACGTGTCCATGAAAATTGGCTACATTTTTTCCGTTTCTGCATTGATTAATGTGCTTTCGACTAATGTAAACAGGGCTTTGCTTCTTTTTACCAATAGAGATTTCAAAGGAATAAACAGTTTCATGAAGTGACATGTTTGCAGTTCGATCAGTGATTAATAAATTTAAATAGAATTTTTAGGTGCAATCAAAAATTTAAACTTTTGTGTATATTAAGAGGCCTTTCCTTCCCTCACATTGTTCATAAAGATGGATATAGGAGAAGATATTGACCTCAGGTGTTGAACTGGAAAGAGAAGACAATGCGATCTCTCGGGTGGAAGATTTAATTATCTGCTATTTCACACTCATACTTAAACGCATCCTCTGAGATAGAGAATTGGGAAAATAAATTGCTTCAATATGTCTTTCTTTCACTTGTGATAGGTCTAGCCGCCTGGCTTCTCATTGGTCCTCCTCTTGTGCGTCAAAGATGCTTGACGGCCTCATTGGGCACTGGTAGGGTGATGCTGCGGTTGATAGAATTGGTGTCTGGCTGCCAGGCTTCGATGAACTCTCTCTCCAGTCTGCTATCTGCTCGGCCGAGCATTTGTACCCCGTCAAAATCAAACCGGTGTTTGCTTTCTAGCCTGCGCATGACAACGGATGATCGTGCATCCTTTTGCCGTGAGCCCAAAGCATGCTGGTGCATGCGCGTACTCAGTCGTTTGTCGGTCATGCCGCAGTAGTTAGACGGATAGCCTATGCAGTTGACGTGGTATATAACGCCTGACGTGTCTGCGGGTGGTGGTCGGCCGTTTGTTTACATGAGTATATGAGGGATGGTAACCTCCGGTAGGTGTCCAACACCTACGTTTAGCGATCTTAGCACACGCTTAGTGGCTTCTGAGACGTTCCTCGCGTAGGGCAAGACACTGAAGTTTTCAGGTCTTTGTTGAAGCTCGCCTTCAGTCTTTGTGTGCCTTTGGTACAAGCATTTGTTAACGAAGCTGCGTGGATATCCATTGGCGTGAAAGAGGCGTCATAAGGTTTTACGTTCCTGCAGCTTTCCAGCCTCTGTGCTGCAGTGTCTTTGGATGCAGTGAAAAAGCAATCGGGTCTAACTGCGTTTATGCGATGTGGGGTGATTGCTGTTGTAATGAAGATTTTTTCCGTGTTTGTCACTTTTCAAAACACGCCAGTCTGGAGGGTTCCATCCTCCTGCCTTAATATTTAAACAATGAGAAAAGGGAGCATTCCATCCCCTTCTTCCACCTTTGTGAATTGAATCTATGGGAACATCGAATTCAGATCCCTTTTGACGTCCGCTTTGGTATCTTGGTGTATAATTACCAATATTTCATCTGCATAGCCCATCCAGAATTTCGGCTTCTAGATCTGGAAGACCTGAGTTTCCAGTTCTTGCAGTATGGTCTCCGCTAGGTAGCAGGAGATCGGTGATCACCTCGGGGTTCCCTCGCTTTGCTCATAAACACGGTTGTCAAACATGAAGCACGTGTGAAAGTAGTAGTCCAGTATCTCCATCGCGTCTTCCTATTTAAAAAGTTTTCCTTCATCGTTGTATCATCTGTCCAGAAGAAATGGCCATGAGAGTCAATATGGTAAATTTCGCTGGTAGAGCAGTCTGGTTTCGCTCAATTCATGAGGGTGTTGACAGCACCTCGTTAGTGAGTGACATATCAAATTAGATACCGTATACAACAATCTCAAAGAAAAGTGGAGAAGGCTGTAGCCAATCCAGATGAGATGTCACCCACAATGACAACTATTGACAGGACTGATTCAGCAATATCGAGTTTTCTGACGCGTTTTAAATTGTAACGGTTTTTGCACATTTACCACAAATATGAAAACGAACTGGGGCACCAGCGTCGAAAATGTACTTAAAAAAGTTTTTTATTAATCCCTAAAGAATTTATTTGCTTCGAAAAATATATATAATGTCGGAGAACAATGGGTTACAGATTATCCATGAAATTTTGGTGAACAATTCAAGATTTTCGGTGTATTCCATCGATTGCCCAAAAAATGTAGATTCTGTTCTATTTTTAGCATAACCTTTCAAATAACATATTTATTAAAAGCATTAAAAGAAGTAGTGGTTTACTGGAGATTCTTTCAAATACAGATCGGCATATGGTTCCTATTTGTAGACTCATCCAAACATGAAATCGCATCGCCGAGGAAAGTGAATTTCCACACCAGAACCTGGCGCTGAATTTACCTTAGATCAGTTAGAAATACTTTTTCTAATTAGGTGCCTCTTTAGAAAGTGACTTAATTAGGCATTTTGCTGAAGCGTGACTCCGTACCCTACCTTTTCCCAACATAACGTTGAATATTGTTGAATACGCTTTATTTTATTTATTTGGATGTTTTGACTGCTGACTATTAGCCTTTATTATTTACTACCAGGCGAAGACGGGTATCATCTTAAATATATGCACGCAGGCTATCGTCATTTTCTGTACCATGGCCTACGGAATAGCTCTTTTCAAAATGGGCAAACCTCCTTCCTGGGCATAACGGAACAGTTACGGTAAGTGTCTCGAGATCCAAATATTGGTTGAATGGCATAACCTTAATTTTATAGGGTATTTCTGAACTGTACAGTTAAACCTCTCCAATGGTCTCCTTGCTTTCATGCTTGTTCGATTGTTGTTTTTTTGATAAGGAAATATACTGTTATTTGAAGTAGCTTTAATTTAAAAACTAGTTCACTATGATAGCTAAGTTTTGGACGCAAATTTCTGAAACTTGGAAGTGTAGCAACTTCTGATATGGACATTCAATTTTAATATTTTCTGCTCCTGTGACTACCTAGGTGATATAAAATCCAACAAAGGAAGCGTTGTCAGCGCGCATATGGATTTAAATGAGTTTCGGAAAACCAACAATTCTATCTAATAGATAATCTCTATCACACTCCCTCTCTCTTGGTTTCAAAAGGCTGTCCATGGGATAAGCCTGATAGCACGTGATTAACTCTATCTCTGGAGTAGAGTTACTCCTCTAGGCACTTGACTGGAAATCCGGCTTCCAAAACCTGGAAGTTATTTGATTCTGTGCTGATTATGGTGTGCATTAATTCCTACTATGTAATTAAACCATGGCTTATTTTTGACAGTTACCTCAGAACCAACAAGTTATTTGTTTGTAATTAAATAGAATTCGCTTTTTTAATAAAAATTGGACAACGTCAGTGAACATAGAACCTAGGAAAAAAACACCTTAACTGTGTTCAATAAGTTTGTAATTCAGAGTGTTCTGGGGGGAGCCAAGACGATGGTATTTTGACGTTAAAACTGCTTTCGAAAGACATTATCGAGATAATTACCTGTAAGTTTACCAATGGTAGATGAAGAATGATGTAGGACGCCATGCTTCAAAAGCAGCCTGAACTAAATTCGGAACAATTAGACCTTAACTATAGTGTAAAACTTGGCTTATTTCAACACCGGGAATTAGACTTTTTCATATTTAAGATACTTTTGGTCCTACCAGTGTCTAAACTCAAACCACATATGTTCGATTTCCGACTGATATGCTCGCTGAAAATTCCTGGGCTAAAACAGGAAGCAGAAAAAAATTTGGCATGGTTGATCTTCCGTTTTTATGTTTTTCCTGTAATTTTGACTAAGGAGATTAGTCAACTCGCCACTACGACTAATCTCCGAGGGCATCCATTCAAATTACGTGTTTCCCAAGAAAGATTGGATGTAAGGAAGTATTTTGTCTCCAACCGTGTCAAGGAACCGTGAAATAACCTACCTGAGGCGATTATAATGTCCCAGTCTGTTGAGGCATTCAAACATCGGCTTGAAATACATATTTTGCAACACTACGAGGACTTTGTGACAAAATAATATTAAAATACCAGTGAAATACGTAACTCTGCTTTCATACACTTGAATGTTACTTCCTTATATTGCTTCTCATGCTAGCGATTGTTATGTGACAAATAGGGAGTTCAACGTCAAGCCTTTTTTCCTCAAATACACTGAACTGGACTGAACTGAATTTCCGCAGGAGTTTTTAAGTATTACGCACCTATCTTGATAAATGCGTGTGCAGTTATGCATGTGAAATGTATGGTGATGTAAAGTGGGATGGCTTTTGAAAATGGGAAATTACTATACGGTAATTATGCTAAAATAAATAGTAAAAATTGATATGTGTAATTTAGACATCAGGCTTTGTGTTTCTTTGCATTTTACTTTTTTCCCTTTTGAATGCCTTTCAGCTTCACTGCATCATCTCTCTTTGGAGGCTAATGTCAACAGACCTATTTTGGTCACGTAAAGTTCCCTCAACTGAACTGAACTGAACTAATTCTGTGTCGAGGGATTGACCTGACACGTTTACACTTTATTCAAAAAATATACTTATTAATTTATTGCCAGTTTACAGGCAATGTCAAAAATATACAGTAGGGGTCAAGCTGACAGTAGAAAAACTTCTTATCGTTGTTTCAAGTGTTTTTCAGGAGAAAAAACTGCAGCTTATTAAGAGATTAAAGTTCAGGATAGTAAAACATTGACACAGGTGCCCGGTGAAGGACTTATCCATTCAGTGTTATAGATCCGGTATTCTGCGCCAGCAGGTATGTCGGCACACGGCTGTTCGCTGTCGACCACAGCATGAAGTCCGGCACATGATTCGGAGTCCGTGAACGCCATCAGAACAGAAGAGGGCTTCCACAGAGTCAGCACCCAAAAGTTTTGGAAAGTGTCCTGAATGAAGAAAACTAGTGACAGCTCTTGTAAACAAGGGATAGCTTAGCTGAATTTTGATACTTCTGGGTAGCTTATTCCAGATTGCTATATCGCTAACAGAAACAACTGTCGGTATCTAATGGTGCGTGCCAAAGGAAGAAATAAAAATACAGCTCGATGACTGGTGCGCCGAGAGGGGTCGAGCTGCCTCAGAGATGTAAGCGGGTTAAAGGTACAACTTTTTAAAAGTTTAAACAGCAAAACTGGCCATTCTGTAATCTGCGAAGCCACAACGGGTCAAGGCTTGTAAGCTCACATTGTTGTTGGAGGTACAAGCTTCGGTGTTCTCAATAGAAAACTCTTTTTTGAAAGAAGTGCTGGAATGATTATATCTTCTTGCGTTCACTAGCGTGCAGAAGGCTAAATAGAAACTAGCAGTATTCAAGACTAGGCCTGATAAACATTTAATAGAGGCTGATTCTAATATTGACAGTTTTAAAATTTCTGAGAATAAACCTAGTAGTTTGGCGTGCTTTCGAGACAATCAGGGCGCAGTGCTCTGACAGATTAAGACTACTAGAATATGATATACCCAGATCCTATAAAACGCCTGGCACATTTAGGTCATGACCGTCTATGCTAAGGTGGGGCTGTTGGTTGTCGCCAATAACCATAACGGAGCACTTGTGCCAAGAATGTGAAAGGCGCCATGTGCGACAGCACTGACCGAAGGCCTGAAGATCCTTTTTAAGAGCTCAAGCACGATGTTGCGATCGACCGGTTTATATCGATAGGCAACTTTTAAGTCTTCAGGGTACATAAATGGCCTACCATACCGAAAACAATCAGGAACATCGTTGACAAAGAGACAAAATAGAAGCGGGCCGAGCACGCTACCCTGAAAAACTCCATCCTCACATGCGTGGGGGGGAATAACATCAGAAATTTTAATGCGTTGTGCGCGAGCATTCAAATAGGAGGGTATGAAGTTCAGAAGCTTGTTTCCTTTGCCAAATGAGGCAAGTTTCAGCAGTAGGAGATCATGGTCAAACCGATGAAAAGCCTTCGTGAAATCGAAGTAAACGGTGTAAATTGCAAAACCACTGTCTCTCGATTGTAGCACATGATCAAAAAAAAGAGCTGGCGCGTGTCACAAGACCTTTTTTCGAGGATCCCATGCTGAGACGCAGTAAGTGGATTATTCTCTGTTAGGTGACGCATCATCTTATCGTTGATCAAGGTCTCTAAGTTCTTCGAGAATGCTGGCAGTATTTTTATTGGCCTAAATTTGTCAAATGACGTAGGTCGACCGTGTTTGGGAATAGGCAGAATTTGCGATTTCTTCCATAAAATAGGGAAGGTTTCACTGTCAAGAGCAAGAATAAATACATTATACAGAAGGGACGTAACTATGTCATTTGCATCCGCCATAAGAACGCTGACCGGAAAACCATCTTGTCCAGGGCTGTCAGATTGACGAAAACGCTGAATGGCTACGGTCACGTCCCAGAGGGTTAAAGTAATGGTTTTGAGAACGTTACCAGTTCAAAGCCTGATGTAAGGAAAGGAAGCGACAGTATGTTCACTAAACGTTCTAGACAAGAAAGCATTGAAGCTATCAGCTGTCAACTTAGCGTCAGCCATAGGGTTTCCTAAGGCGCCTCGAAGAACGGGGTGCTGCGTTTTTCGCTGCGCTTTTACTGTGAGCGAAACGAGATTCGCAACATTTAAAAAAGGGTTTTTGGCAAGGTTGACCTCATCAGCTAGTGATTTTTCGTCAGACAGCCTCTTGGACTCTTTAAAGATTTGTTGGATCAAGGGCAGGATGGAAGTATCGTTTTATAGATGAAAACGACGGGAGAGTCTACGCAGTCTACGGCGGAATGATAAAGGGAGGTAGACTTCATCTTTGACATTAGTTATTTTCTTACGGGGAACAAAACGAAAAATGATTTGGACCAAAAACTTGGTACAAAGTATAAGTACAAACATTCACATCCGAACATTCAAAGAAAATAGTCCAATCGTGGGAATTTAGATGTGTTATCAATTCCCCCATATTTGCTGATCTGAAATCACGGAAAAAACTATATTGTTTGGAAAACGTTTCATTAGCCTCTAGTTCTAGTGAAGAAAGAACTATAGCATGGGCAGAACTCCCAAGTGGATCTAAAGGTCATACTGAGAATGGCTGACAACCTCGACAAAAAATAAGATCAAGTATGTATGATCCTCGGGTTGGAAAATAAACTACCTGGTCCCACATGCCTATATCTATGGCCTCAAGTAGGTCTTCGAAATTTTCAGGACCGGAAGGTGGAAACCAATTAACTCCAGGAAGATTGAAGTCACCTGCAATCAAGCACTACTTCAGATTTAAGTCAGCTGCGGTGTGAAATGCAAGCGAGAGGCAAAGATCGTAATCCTCGCTGGCATTGGGTGGGCGATAGACACTACCAACGAGTAAAATGTATTTATCTTTTAGAAAAACTCAGAGCTAACCGCTCTTTTCTACCGCGGTTAATTGTCGATAGTTGAACGGCAGAAATGTAAGTGGTTGCTTAACATAGATACAGCTTCCTCCGCCACGGCCCTCGTGCCGATCATTCCGAATGTAAGCGTAGCCTAGAACAGAGAGTTCGGAGTCGGATAAACAGGGTGTTGCCCATGTCTCGGTAACTATTACAAAATCGGGGCGGTGGATGAAAACCAGAGTCTGGAGCAAAGGCATCGTATTAAGCAGAGATCTGTAATTTAGGACGATTATTTAGAGCGAGCCAGTTTTCGGTTTCTAAAACGGAACTGTCATGCTGTCAGAGTGACTGCCTTTCGGCCAAAGAAATGCTCTTTTCTTTTGAACTATCTGTCCGTCCCTCATTTTGAGATGTGACTTGAAATTGGTCCCTCGTGTTTCCAGTTCCAGGGGACTGGATATATCTTGCGAAATATCCAGCAATAATAACCATGTGCAAGAAAGAACCAAATATTTTCAGAAATCAAGGGAACAAAACAAGAGGACAATGATGTACAAATATTTGCAGAGTCTTTTGAACAAAATGGATGAAATCAAACTGGTCGTGACCCATTTACAACCTAACTTCATAGCTCTAACTGAAACATGGTTAAATGAACAAATCGCAGACACAGAAGTCAGGGTAGACGGATTTCAGCTTATCCGCATGGATAGAAGCGGACGTAGGGGTGGGTGAATCGCAATGTTAATACGAGAAGGCATTGACTTTATTCCGGATGGGCCCTCGCCAATTAGGAAATCGGCTTGCGAAATACTTAGTTGCAGATTGAAAGTCCCAAACCAACCAGACCTCCATATTGCCGTGGTATTTTGACCCCCAGGACAGCGAACGGACACGGACGAAGCACTCATCCCAGAGGTAAAGCAAATCTGCCGTAGCAAACACTTATAAATACTAACAGATTTCAACGCTCCCGATATCGATTGGGTATCAATGTACTGCTCGCGATGGGAAAATTATTTCAAACAGAAATTACTTCAGTTGGTAAACGACGAGCTTTTTCACCCAATATGTCACAATGGAGACGCGGTTCCGAAATGGGCAGCAGTCAAGCTGTTTGGATCTAATCATAAGTAGAGACGACAATTGCATCCTTGCATTAAATTCTTACGTGCTCCTTGAACGACGTAATCAGTGTGTTCTTGCTTGGGAGTACAGTCATTTTTCTGTACCCAAATGTCATGCTGCAAGTGAGAGCACATAACCCCCAACATAGCCCCCATCTATAAAGGAGGAGAGAGGATATCACCAAACAGTTTCCGACCAGTCAGCCTCACAATTATCTGTTGCAAAATGATGGAGAAGATAATCAAAACAGAACTGATGAGACATCTTGAAGAGAATAACTTGCTTAGTTCATATCAACATGGATTTCGAAGTGGTCGATCCTGCCTCACAAACATGCTCACATCCATCGAAATTTGGACAAAACCATTAGAAATGGGTTTGTCAGTCGATGCGGTCTACATTGACTTTAGCAAAGCCTTTGACAGTGTTCCAAACAAACGTCTGATCTTTAAGCTCCGTCAAATGGGTGTGACTGGCAACCTACTCAAATGGTTGGCCAACATTCTCACAGACAGGCGCCAGTGTGTTCGTATCGGAGACGCCAAGTCTCCCTAGGAAACCATTCACAGTGGAGTTCCGCAGGGCAGCGTTCTGGGTCCCATTTCATTTCTGATATACGTAAACGACTGCCTGGATTGTCTGACATGCGAGAAGGTAATGTTCGCTGACGATCTGAAGTTATGGAACTCGATTGAAAAACCGGAGGATGCGAGGAAATTACAACAAAACTTAGATCGCTTGAAAAAATGGTGTGATGAGTGGCTGCTGAACCTTAATCTTAACAAATGCCAAATAATCCGACTACAGTCTAGATCCAGAAGGATGATTAGGTTTGAATACCAGTACTTCATCAGAGGTCACTAACTCAAGGAGGTAAAATATTCTAAAGGACTTGGGTATATGGATAACACCAACTCTCAAACCATCGTCGCACTGTGCGAATATCGCAAAGAAAGCTATGTGTATCTTAAGGGCAATCAGGAGGTCCTTCGTTAATTTTGATGGAGAGCTTTTTGGGCGCGTGTTCGGAACATTTATCCGGCCGATGTTGGAATATTGCGTTCAGGCGTGGCGCCCTTGGACGAAACATGACTACGCTCTGCTGGAGAAAGTTCAACGGAGGGCAATGAAACTAGTCAGAGGATTGGAATGCCTACCGTATGAGGGCCGCCTAGAAAGACTTAAAATTTTTCCCCTCTCTCTTATAGGCAATACAGAGGGGATATGATCTTAGTCTTCAAACTGGTCAGAGGAGTTGATTGTGCTCTTCAGATGGCCAACTTTTTTGAATTGGCAAACATGACAAGTCTCCAAAGGTCACCAATACAAACTGAAAAAAACACGCCAAACTTGAAGTGCGGGCCAACTTCTTTTCGCAACGGGTGATTGAAGAATGGAACAAACTGCCAACTTCGGTTGATCAGGCTGAAAGTGTTGAAATGTTTACAAGAAGAATTTATGAATTTTTACTTGATGGACATAGATTTAGTCGACAGCAATGATCGATATACTAAAACGACTATCGCCATGTAGCATTTGCATATTTTGCTAGCGTCTATCTGTTAATAGGTTTTTCAAAGGCTCTGCCTATCTCCCTTACATAAACTGAATTATACTGTCTTATTGTCGCACTTTTATTCGCTCTTTCAGCCCGTATTCCGGTTGGAAAAAAACTTTTAGAGTGTGGACCCCGTAGGGTTGATTTTCTCTGTAGCAGGACCTGTGCCTGTTCTTCGTCTTCCAAGATGATTTTAAGAGGTCTTGGTCGAGGATTTGAATCGGGTGTTGACTGAGCCTTCCCTCTTCTATATGCCTTGAGAATGTGAATGGACTCACGGTCCATTAGCAACGTTTTTGCATACAATTGAGGGAATTCCGAATCATGTTTTATTCGCTCCTTCGGAATTACTGACACTGACTCAGGAGCGCCCTTTATGATAACATTATGTTTTCGACTCAATCGAGTGCCCGTTTGCAGCTCATGTCTTTCAATTGAGTGAGTAACAATAGTTGCAACTAATTTCTGCTAGTCTTTTAATTCGCCGACGAAAATCCCCTGCCAATATGGCCGAGTGGTAAGAGGCGTCGATAGACGGTCCTACGCCATTTTGTTGTGCATGTGCGAAACTAGGTCATTGAACAATTTTTCGTGGCAAAACACTTAAAGCACCAACGTTTCGCATACTTATGCGGATACACAGCAAATGCAATTGATGTTAGAATCGCCAAATAATTAACAGAGAGTCAGTTAGTATATTCAACAATAAGAATATGAAAAGATAAGGACTCAGCCTTTGGTTTGAGACCTTCCACGAGTGAAAAGCAGATGCAGGGAGCACACAGCCGGCGGGGTTTTAAGCAATCAGCAAAGACCCAGGCTAGCAATTCCAGTTGAGATCAATTCTGGGACATGGAAGAATCCTCAGCAGTATACTTTTTGTTTTTTTTGCAAGCCTCGAAATCCTTACGTGAGGCCGCAATTTATGAACTCAGCGGAATATACAGACAATTCATTAATAAGTTCCCAGCACCGTGTCTTCTACACTGAGGTGGAGACTAAAAACTCGTAGGCTCGAGGGACTTGAAATTCGAAACCAATTTCAAACGACGAGCAAATTAATTGGAATCATAAGATATATCTTGATCTTGATTTAAGTGTCTTACGTATAGAATTTTTATTGATGTCAACCTTTAAGGTATTTCAAATGTTTGGCTAGGTCAAATAATAGAAATCGGACTGAGTGCTTTAGTATTTGGGTTATTTTAATGATTTTGTCACTGTCTATCATTTTATGGGCCATTTTACTCTACTACAGCATTCCTGTTAAACATATATCTGGTAATCGGTGAATTTGACGAAACATCACGAAAGTTTATGCAATTATTCACCATACTAACAGAGCTAAAAGCCCAACCTAACCCCTCACATTTGTGCCACGCAGCGGCAGAATATCGAATTGGAATTTGTTTATCATGTTATTCAAGTTGACTGCGCAGCCTCTGCACCAATAAAAACTGACAACCACTCAGGGAACCATATGTGTACAACCTCGTGAAGATCTTAAGTTATCCAGGACCTTCGACATCTCCGAAAGGCTGAGTAGTTCCTGAATAACCTTCATACCGTTTATAGTATTTTTCAAAAGCATTTTTTAACAAGTAAAATTATTTTTGCTCATATTGCATAAAATACTCGCCATACTCCAAAGCCAGTCGGAAATTTTCGTTATACGCTCAAAGGAGAACATACTTTTACGCAGTTTTTTTAACATTTATGGACTCAAAACAATTGTTTGCTTGCAACAGAACCAGTCACGGAACTTCCTTTAAAGGAAAGCCTGTTGAGCTGGCTTCGACATCGACGACTGGCACTCAATCAGTTTATACTTACAACCAAAAACCAGCAAAGCGCGCAAAAAGCGTAATGGCAGCCAAATACGTCGGCTACGAGGACGAATCTTGCGTTGGATGTTCTTATATTTTAATAAGAGTTCAAAAACTGGAAAATGAGCTTGCAGACTTAAGGAAGCTCTTGCAAGATAAAATTACTCAACGAAATACGCTTAGCAATATTCCAGTTAAAAAGGTAGTGACTAAAGCACCAAAAGTATCAAAAAATACAGCTGGTTACAGCTCACAATGTTTGGACACGAGTACCCATAATGACCGGATAACAGGAGCACAGTTTCTGAATCCTATGGACGACGACCAGAGCAAACCACAAATCTCATCCTGCTATCTTGGGTGTTCTAAAGAGCCCGTGGTTGAATCCGAAGAAACAAACGCGTGGCAAGCTGCAATGGGGAAACAACACAACAGGAGGACAAAGTCACAATCAACTCTGATGGATTCATTGAAGCCTTCAGATAAGAGTATGGTCATAGGTAGACTAAATCCCAACGAGCGCTCTGTAAACCGTTCTCGTGCCCCTAAGGAGAACTAAGGAGGAAGCAAAAATTCCAAGCACCAGGATCGGCAACATTGTTTAGTTATTAAGTGTTTGCACGAATTGACTGCAGTCTGACCTGAAGACCATGTCGCAACAGACCTCGCTACGTTTAATGGCGTCATAAACCAGTAGCTCTCACCAGGCGTAGAATTTAAAGTTCTTAAAACATTCCAGATCGGTAAAAAAGAGTGAAGAATGTCCGGGAACGCCGCGACCGCGTTCTATCAAAATTATGCTGGAGAGCAAAGACCAAGTCAGGGCGATCCTATCCCAAAAAACCAACCTCAGTCACTCGCATCAAGAGGTTTTTTTCAACCGGACTACTGCTCTGCGCAAAGACTGAAACGCTGGAAAGTTGTCTTGGAACTACAATCAAGACTGAAAGCTGTTGAAAACAATCTGGCTATTTTCAAGGGGAATGTAGTTCAAAGGAATGCGAATTTTTATTGAACCAAGCAATTTCATTAAGGATAATGCCACCCACCTCACAAACACAAAAGCTACCAGGCAACAAATTGCCCAAAAAGAGGACAGAACTGAATCCTTTACGCCTAGCGTTCTCACTGTGGAAACCAGAGTTACTGAAAACTCATCAAGAAACGGAAGATCCATATGCGATTGACGTCAGAGGAGACGCGGTAAGGCCCATAAAATTGACAAACGTAAAAGGAAGTTTGGGTGGAGCATTATTGAAGTGCTTTTACACAAATTCCCTAAGCCTTTTAGGAAAACTTGATGAGTTAAAAATTTGTCTTGCCGAAGTATCTCCGGATGTGATAGCAGTAACCGAAACCTGGCTGTATGACAATATTCAAGATAGCGAAATAACATTGTCTGGATACCAAATATATCGGAGGGACGGAGAAAACCGTCAGAGTGGGGGAATAATCGTGAATGTAAAAGAAGTGCTAATAGTGTCTGACAAGATGAGCCAGTTTGCGCGCAGCACGAAAGCCATATGGTTGACCATTAAGGCTGTCGACTCTCCATGTCTGGATGTCCTCTCTGTGTATCGGCTTTTTAGGATAGGCCAAGTCCCAGACACCCACTTGATGGAACAATTAGAAAAGTTCTCCAGTCAACCTAATTTCATGATTAGGGGTGACTTCAACGCACCAGGAATTAACTGGAGCACTGTTCAATCATTATGCACGAAATTGAATTTTGATAACATATTTCTGCAAAAGTACTTGAAGGAAATCCTCGCACAATATGTCCTCTTCCCCACCAGGACACATGAAGGACAAAGGGCTAACTCTGTCGACCTGTTTTTTACGAAAACATCAGGCAGCATTGAGGAGATTATTTCAATGCCTCCGCTCGGTCAAAGTGACCATGTGGGACTGCTCCTTATTCTCCGTTGTGCCTGCTATAGAGGAAAAACGGCATAACATTTGGCGAGAACATTTTCATCAGATGCGAGCAGATTTAACAAACCTAAACTGGACCTCAATGTTTTCAAGCACTGTGAACGAAGATTGGGGGTTCTTCCGGAATGTTCTTATGCAACTCATGGAAAACCACTGCCCACTTACGAGTGTTTATCAGAGCAAGCGTCGTGGGTGGCTAGATAGCCAACTAAACAGGGTAATAAACAGGAAGCCCAAATTGCGAAGAAAATATTGCGTCTGATCAAAGTGCATATTTTAGCAAGTATTAAACACAGAGTAACAAACTGAGAAGCCTTATCTTTAAAAAACGAAACGAGAATTCGAGAAGACTTTACTGCAAATGTCAACGCAGAATCCATTGTTTGTCCACAGTTAACTCCGCAGATGTATAAGGAACAAGCATCAAATCCCGATGATTAAGACTCCCATGGTCGTCAACCTTTCTGAAAAAAGGGACAAAGACGAGTACTTTTCCCAGTTCTACCGCTCAGTCTACACAAACGATGCACGGTTCCTTCGTCCGTCAGCGGATAACCTGCCGACTGCAAGCATTAGACACATTCTTTTTCTCAGAATTATTGCTCCGAAGGGAATTTAAGGAAATAAAAGAGTCGAAATCTGCAGAACCGGATGAGCTTTCACCCAAACTTCTGAAAGAACTCGCCAATGAACTTTCCGCACCTCTGTCAGTGCTCATTCAAAAGTCATTGGACTCCGGAACACTTCCTGTTGATTGAAAGCTGGCACATATAACTGCCTTGTACAAAAGTGGTAGCCGGGCCTCAGTGACAAACTATGGGCCCATAATAATGACATGCATCCTTTGGAAGGTTATGGAAAGGATCATCAAGAGCGAATTTGGTGAAATTTCTCGGGACTCATAATTTGTTATCAAACTGTCTACACGAGTTCCGAAAAGGAAGACGATTATGCAAGCTAGAAAGAATTGGAATGAGAGATAACCTCCTCAAGTGGATCGAAAACTCAGTCGTTGATCGGCACTAGGTTGTGTGCATCGGATTGGAGAGGCCAAATTCTGCTGCGGTCGAGAGTAGGGTTCCGCAGGATTCAGTAATAGGCAAAATACTCTTCCTAATATACGTGGAAGGTTGTGTCAGCGATCTGGACAGTGAAGCAGCAATGCTTACTGACGACACGAAAATTTGGAATGTAATCCAGAACCCTGTTGACGACGAAAAACTACAGATCAACTTAAGTCAGTTGGAGGAGTGGTCGAAACCTTGGCTTTTGCGGTTCAACGTCCATAAGTGTACAATACTTAGCTTAGGCAACCCATCCGGAGCTGCCGACAGTAGAAGCTACTTTATAAATGGTGAAGCTTTAAAAGACGTGGAACCCAAAAAGGACTATGGTGTGCTGATGACCACAACCTTAAACCATCCTCTCTCTGCTCGAATGTAGTGAAGAACGCAATGCATATGTGGCATGCCATCAGACGAGCCTTTTTGGATTTCAATGAAGATCTCTTCGCTAAGATTTTTATAAAATTCATTAGGCCGCATTTGAAAATATACTGTACAAGCCCGGAGACCCTGCACAGTTCAAGATCAGAACTGTCTCGAAAGAGTAAAAAGGAGAGCCACCAAAATGGTTAAGTGTCATAGCTCTTTGCCATATCCAACCCGCATAACGAACCTTAAATCTGTTCTTTTTGAGTTATAGGCAAATGCGCGGGGATCTCCTGCAGACATTCCGCATAGTGAAGGGATTGTTGTTTTGCCTGGAATTCTCGGTTTTCTTTGAATTTGCTGCCACGACCCGCCTCCGAGGTCACCCATTGAAACTGCGCGCCCAGCAGGCAAGACTGGATGTGGGCAAGTTCTCCTTCTTTGTCAGAGTTGTAAAACCGTGGAATGCCCTCCCTGTGGACGTTGTGATGTTACAACCCCTGAAAAGCTTTAAAAGGAAACTTCACAGTTTTATGTTCCAAAATGAGCCAGACCGATGAGTAATTTAACTTAACATTCGAAACTCGCACACCACGTGCCATATTTTATGATTGCTTTTGAAATTTCGTGACCCGATGTTGTTTCTCTGTGTACCGCACTTAATTTCACTTTACAAGTAGGGTACTCAAAGTCCCATGCTTATTTTCCTCAATAAATTGAATTGAATTGAAGTTGTTTTGAAAATCACTAATTTAGACGACAAACTAATTTGGAGTGGAATATTTTTCCAGATAAAAGTATATTTCGAGTCAAAAAAGGGAACGGTTAGTTGTGGAGCTAAAGGGGATGACATAATCATGGAGGAATTACGAGTGGCATAAGGTCGACCCGTTGGAGTGAGAATGTTAATTCGTAGGAGATTTGGACTAGAGTTAACGCGAAACAGGCAGAGGCCAGCTTCGAGTCTTCTTAACCACAGAAATTCGATACTTGCTAACTGAAATCTATCAGTATAAGAGATACTGGATCCAGGAAGAGAAATTAGTCTTTCTAGTAAAATCTCTCTTCATCGAACTCCAAAAGGGCTCGTCTGATGGCATACCACACAACCATTGTGCTCTTCGCCACTTTGGAGTAGTGAGAGGACAGATTTAGTGTGGTAGTCGTCAGCAAACCAAGGTATTTTTGGGTTTCCCTGTCTTTTAAGGCTTCCCCGTTGAGAAAGTAGCTCTTACTGTTGGCAGATCTGGATGGGTTGCCTTAGCATAGTATTGTACATTTATCGACGTTGAACCGCAAAAGCCAATGGTTCGACAACTCCTCCAACCAATTTAAGTTGATCTGTAGTTTATCGTCGTTGGCAGGGCTCTAGATTACATTCCAGATTTTTCAAGTCGTTGGCAAGCATTGCTGCTTTACAATCCAGATCCCTGACGCAATCGTTCACGTATATTGGGTACAGTATTGGATTAATATTGGATTAGTATTGGAACAGTATTGGACCTAGTACCCTGAAGAATCCCGCTCTCGACCGCAGCAGAAGTTGACCTCTCTTGGCCAGTCCACACAACCTGGCGCTGACCCACGAGAAAGTTTTTGATCCATTTTAGTAGGTTACCTCTGATTCCAATTCTTTCTATCTTGTATAACAGAAGGCTTTGTTTACTTAAAACAAATTCGTTATTTGGAACACAGTCATTTAAGCATATAAAAAACAAAGCTAAAGTGGTTACTTAAAATAAGTGTTTGTTTATTTGATGGCGACAAGAAGTGCCTAATCAATAAACCTATTTATAAAGAGAGGGATTTGCTCCAGCGAGTAGTTAAAAATCCTAAATTGCTCTACAGATATCTACAAAATGCACACGCATCAGGAACCCAATTCCTGCTATGGGAAACTATATCGGTTACCAGATATTGGAAATTAAAAACAGAGCTGAACAATTTTCTCAGCTCTTTCACTCACTGTTCACCAGAGAAGCTGTTTTCATTCCATCTAGGTACAAGAGTATGGGAGCGCCAGTTATTCAGGATATGCTCTTTCGAGGAGGCAGTGTTTGAAGAACTAAAAAGTATGAAGTCATGTAAATTCCACGTACCTGATGAGCTTCCAGCAAAACTGCTCCTCAAAATTGCTTGAGGGCTCGCTAAACCGCTATCCTTTCTGTGCCAGAAATCGTTCGATACGGGAATTCTTCCTACGGACAGGAAAATAGTGAACTTTACACCATTTCACAAAAGTGTTAGTCGTGCTACGTGCTACAAATTACAGGCCTGACAGTCTTATCTCCATCCGCTGCAAGGTCATGGAGAAGGTCATCAAAAAGTAATCAGTTGTTTATTTAAAAATCCATAGCTTCTTTTCCAACGCACAGTACCGCATTCGTAGGGGAAGATCGTGTATAACGAACTTACTTGATACGATGCAAAGTTGGACAAATGCACTTGATGCAAAATACACTGTGCATGTGTGAGTAATTATTATCTAACCGTGTTGTGAAACCCCTTTCAGGAAATATACCCACCAAGGATCTTTTTGAAGATTCGGAAAGACCACACTCATCGAAGGATAACAAACTCTCTTCAGACGCAGGAGTAAAATAGGACGTAACATTGGTGGCAGCGGATGTTGAACCCTATTCCCCAATAATTTCGCCTCATCCATCTCAACACTCTCGTTATTCCTCCCCAAACAGTGTTAACCATGCAGACCCACTCCTTGCTCCCGATACCTACGAGTCTGGACAAAATATTGATTTTATTGTTGACATTTTCCCCTGCAGACCACACAAGATGCATGTTAAGCTTCCTTTTACCCTCTACATTTACCAGAAAACCAGATATGACATCCGGAATTTCGCTCGTTTCGTCACAAGACATCTTTATTGCTCCATTTGATAATTAACGTACCTTCCTGTGCTGTCGGAGAACGGCTCTACAGTCTCTATCAGACACCAAAACAATCTGCCGGTGAGTTTGCCCTTGAATTGGGCCAGCTGGCACGCATGGCCTTTCCCAACACACCTCAAAGTGGTTTTTATGATGTTATTCTCCATCGCTTTATCTCCAATCTCCGAGATCGTTCTGTTTCAAAACATTTCATCCTTAATCTCCCTTCAAATCTAGCAACAGCTCTACAACGCTGCCAACAATATGAAAATCATCAAACCGAAAATACTCCTCATTTCCCTGGTAATATGGTTCCAAAAAATAAGAGTGAAACCCACGAACGGGCAATTAAACAATTACCAGTTCAATTCCAAAAGCATCGCCCTGGCTGCCAATACTGCGAAACGTTCGGTAAACAAGCTCTCCACTGCGGTCACAATACTCTCCGTAAGTCACGATTGTTCGCTCCTGACTGCGTAAATCTTCCCTCCATGCACCATATAATGAGAATTGATGTTGAGTATGCCGGACAAACTAAGCCAGCTTTGATCGATGTAGGAGGAAAGTTTTTGCTAGTTAAGGTTAGTTGTATACCACCGGACAAGTTAGCGACACCTACTTAACTCTCATACCTCCCGGAATTAACGGCTGCGAACAACACCAAGATTGACGTAACCCATAGCATCTATCTATCCTTACTCATGGGGATTAACTCTGCTAAACATTATTTCAGAGTTATTTCCAAATATTATTGCGATATCATAGTAGGAACAGATTTCCTATCTGCTACTGTCTGCATTATTCATGTAAAAGATCGTCAGGTGCATTTCCTCCCAGACAACCAGTTACAGCCTAAGAACCCCAGTTGGATCTTGATTAAGTTTTTAAAGCTGTGATAGCATCTGTTTCTTTTCAACCCAACTCAAATTCCCGATGGTTCTTTCTCTGAGTCATGGGGACAGCTACTGGGAAAAGATGAGGAAAATAAAATGTCAATAGAATCAGTGTTAAGAAAAATGTGCAGTCTTCGCTCGAATCAGATAGACTAGTTTATTTGGTTATTTATTGCCATCCAATAGAGTCAGAATTGATGGTGGTAAGCAAGCTATTGCGGTGAATAGGTGTGTTTGTGTGTAGAAATGGTCACCAGAAGGATCTCAACCAACAGAGTCAGAAAAGATGGTGGAATGTAAGCTATTGCGGTGAATAGGTGGGTTTGTGTGTAGAAATGGTCACCAGAAGGATCTCATACAACAGAGTCAGAATTGATGGAGGTAGAGCTATTGCGGTGAATAGGTGGCTTTGTGTGTAGAAATTGTCACCAGAAGGATCTTATCTAACACAATCAGAATTGATGGTGGTAAGAAAGCTATTGCAGTGATTAGGTGGTTTGTAATGCAGCAGAAAACTCCCAGTTGGATCTTGATTAAGTGTTTCAAGCTGTCATAGAATCCGTTTGTTTCAACCCAACGGATAGCGATGAACTCCTCTCCCAGACAGTAGATACTGACCATAATCAAAACATACTTAAGTCGTTCCCCAGTTTTTCGTTTAGTCAAACAGACAAATTGCGACATGTCATTGATACGGGGTTTTCCAAACCTATCAGACAACCTCCTCACCACATCCCCGTTCATTATAGTGCGGAACTGGATAAGATATTAGATGAGTTACTAAAAGCCGTTTTTATCCGTCCGTCATCTTCCCCTTGCGCTTCACCTATTGCTCTAGTCCCAAAGAAGGATGGTAGACTAAGAGTGTGTGTGGATTACCGTCGCCTAACCGCTGTGACGGTACACAATTCTTTTCCACTACCACGCATTGGCGATACCTTGGACGCGTTGGCTGACGCAAGTTCGTTCTCTACGCCGGACCTCAAATCGGAGTACTGATAAGTTAAGATAGACTAGAAGGTCGCAACAAACTGCATTAACCATCCCACAATGTATTTTCGAGTTTCAAAAACTTCCGATTAGCCTACGTAACACAGCTGCTACCTTCAACCAACTGATGCAAAAAGCCTAACGGCACCTATTTCCTCATTCTTGCAACGTTTGCCTCGACGATATTATAACTTTTGGTCGTACAACTGAGGAAGATAACACTAAGTTAAGACTGGTACACACAGCACTCAAAGACGCAGGACTCACTTTGAAACCCAGCAAATGTACTTTCTTATGGTGCGAGGTTAATTTCCTCGATTATCGAATCTCTACGTTACATATTTTCACATTCCCTGATCGAGTAGAGCAGATACAACGCTGGCCAATCCCACATAATCAAACGAAAGCAGGCAGATTCATCGGAATCGCATCATACTACCGCCAGTGTTTTCAAAACTTTGCCCAAATAGCGGCACCCAGTCATTAACGTACGGAGAAAAATAGACCATTTAAATTGACTACTGAATGTGAAAAACGCTTTTGCTTCACTGAAAGCCGAATTCTGCTCAACACCAGTCCGAGCGCCGTCTAACACCCAATAAGATGCACCACCCTTTATACTTGATACCAACGCCAGCAGCTTTGCGGTTGGGGAAGCCCTTTACAAGCAGACACACAAGGATTTGAACACCTTATCTGTTTTGCTGGCAATATTCTTTCCTAACCATAACTCAGCTTTTGCACCTTTCATCACAAACTGCTTGCTATAATCACGTATGTTCAATAATTCCATTATTTCCTTTGAGGCCAACGCTTCTTGCTTCGCACTGACCATAAGGCACTTCAATGGTTACGTTCTATCTTAGACCTCATGGATCAACTGGCCCGATGACATTAAATCCTACAAGATTTAGATTTTGAGTGCCAGTATCGACCGGGTCCTAATCAACGAAATGCAAACGCACTAGCTCGTATTACCGACTCTTAAATTACTGATGAAACAAAACGCAACCTTACTTTAATGCAATATTCGTGAGTGAAGAGACAAGAGAAATGTGGGCCTGGGCTTAAGAAAGCAACCCTGAAAAATCTTTCATTTATCGCCACATATCTCAAGACAAACCAAAACCCAATGAAAAATAGATGATCGAATCCAGCCAAGGCGCATGACTTTTGCTCCATCAATGGCTCTACCTGACCACGGAGAATGACATTTTATTCTACTGCGATGCCCAAACAACCCATCTCCACCTGTAAGACCCTGGTTCACTTATCAAAAACTGTGATCAGAATTGCACAGAAGTGGCTGCACGTACACGATTTTTGTGGCCCAACCTCCGTGCTTCCACCTTTCACTTCTGCCATGTCTGTACTACATGTGCCTCTTTTAAGTCCTCGATCAAACATCCCAGAGCTCTAAAGCAACCGATGAGTACCGGATTTCCAGGCGAACGGTTAGGGTTAGATATTATTGGACCCTTCCCAATAGCAGTTAGAGGATATGAGTATATCATCTTTTTGATCAATTATTTAACGAAATGGGTGAAAGCTCACCAACGTGATCCCATGAGAGTGGGTTTTGTAGGTTAGGTGCACCGATTTCCTTCCACTCCGATTGTAGCGCCAACTTTGACTACAAACTCATCCAAGATGTTTGTACGTATCTTGACATACAAAAAACCTTTACCACCCCATACCACCCAGAAAGGAACGGCTTGGTTAAACTGACTAAGCGTTCACTCATTAGCATATTACTTGCCTTCGTTAAAAACGGACACGGACAGGACAAGACATAAACCTACCTTCCTGTCTTTTGGCCTACCATAGGTTGATTCACTCCACCACCACTGGATTACACTCTTCTTTCTGTACACCGGACGTAAGCTGATGTTGCCATATTATCTCTCCTATGCTTTCCCTACGCCAGATCCTATTCTGGCCACCGAATACGCCACAAAGCGTTGGTGCATTATTCGACAGTCGCACGAGGCCGAACGGACTATTTTCTTCATTCCACCAGAAGTTTCTTCATGACCATCAATGTTCGTGACAAACTTATCAAATCGGCGACTCTGTGCCCTTTTTAACTCCAGAGCACTCGGCGGTACAACCACGAAGTTCCCCTTAGACAGTACCTTCCCGGTGCTGACCAAATATAAATTCTTAAATTCTAAATTCTAAATAAAAATAAAAGTAAGGACGATTCATCATCTTAGGCATTTTCACCCCTGTGAACTTCCTCCTCCGCAATGCTATCCAAGGTGACGCTAAACCTTTAATGGCTCATTTATCTAAACAAAAACCTTACCATGGACGTCTACCACTCTGTTTGGTTGACTCACTACCCATACTCCCCAATAACCAGGGCCCCCAGTATTGATCGAAATCGTCATCCCTGCACCGGCATTGATGACAGTGCAAAAACCTAAAGGAGTGCAATGAAACGGTCGGTTTGCTGAGTTTGGTCAGGCAAATGGAAACGTATAACTTTGTTTCGTTTCGTTTTCCTAGCCACCATATCTTCTATTTCATCATGACAGGCTGGTCCTCTATACACCCCTACGGAGCCAACTCCGAGCCAATTTTCTACATTCAAATCTACTTCTCCTACAATCTTTTGAGCTCTACTTTTTTTCCAACATGTTTCGCCTATAGCTGTGAAAATGCATTTGAAGTTATGTTATGTTTTGAGTCAAATATTTTTAAATGTACACCATTTTATATTGACTGTACACATGCAATCATAACTTTATATTAATAGGGTCATCAAGGGCAAGGCCTGTAACCTTTCGAAATATACATATATACATAAACTAAAACTTGTTAGCGTTTTTCAATTACTGTACCGTTAACCGTTGTATTGCTATAACTACATTCAGAAACTTTCACATTGTATTCGGACGTAATTAGACTTATATATTTTATGATGACGACCGAACAGGCTACTAATCCGTCCACTTCAGAAAATCTCCGCATTGAAGAACCGTTTGTAGCTTCCGAAAGACCACGCTCATCGAAGAATATAAAACTATCCTCAGAAGCAGACGTAAAAAAGGAAGCAACAGCGACATTATGAATTGTAACTAGATATAAAATAATTTGCTTATGTCATATGCGCATGAAATAAGTTCACTTATAGAGTACCAGCGACGGCAGTTTAGCTCGAATATTAATTAACTTATGCTTCAAGACGTAACTAACATAGCACTTTAACCCTTTAGAAAATCATAATCACGACCGCTGGTTTAACTACTCTATCACCGCACCATATTGATTACCTTGAGTGATATCAGCCAAAAGTAAATTGACGCGGCTTTTACAGATGTTGAGGATTTTGACATGTGCTAAGTTCCACGTTTATCTAGGATGCGGCTTCTATCAAAAGATAAAATAGTAAGCAATTATTGTTTTTTTAAGTCTCAACTAGGTGAATTTGCGCATAACGACTGCTGAGGCGGAGTTAGATTTTGCTGTAAAAGAAAGTATTTTTGGCTGGCGTTTGTTTGACCAGGTCTGTAATTTTCCTCAAAGTCCGAGAATTTAGGTGGCAAGAACTATCGGCCTCAGGGAAGTATGGTATTTTGGATTGATGTACGAAAATACAAGAGGCCAGGATAACTGGTTTAATCTGAAAAAGCGGGTAATTTTTTCCTTTAGGTTAACCTAAAGATTACTTATAAAAGAATTATTTTATAAGTAAACTAAACATTTTAAACACAACTCTGAATAATATCACCCAGTGGTGTATTTTGAAATAATTTACTCTAATTTAGTCTGCTTATAATTATTTACATTCCCATATGGGAATATATATTCCATTCACGATTGCTATAGCTATAGTTGTTTGATTATGGAATATATCTTGTTACACCATTTTGCTTCTGTTTTAATGCAATATAACAAAGGTAATCTTAAAGGAAACACTTATATCACAGACTTCCAGGAGACCATTAACTATGTTTCTTTGTAGTTAATCTTTGCCTAACTACTCGAAACTGCAAACCAACAGTACTTTATAGAAGACTGGAATTTCAGAGTTGACCAAATAGATGCTAAAAAGCGCGTGCAGCCGCAATTTTCTTCCAGGCTTCATGAAAGGTTTTCTTAAGATCGTAACAAATTATTTTTGCCGTATATTACTACCCAATATTATATACATATCTACGAATACTCGAATGCTTATCAAAGTCATACTGTTTAGAATGACAATATTGTGGGTTTTCGTTAGGTACCTTTTTACTGCTTCCACAATGAGATCGTAATGCGCAAAGGAACAGTCAGTTAACTGAATCTATCTGTACAAAGTAGGAAGACTCACTGAGATAAATTTCTGGTGTATGCAAAATGATAAGTTTGACGCTAGCAGGTTACGCAAATATTCATGTAAGCCCCAAAACGTTTTATGATTTTCAACTGTTTCAATGGAGATATTTATCACTTTTCAATACCAATTTTAAATACAAAATGTTTAATATGAAATAAATGTGTCAAAACAGGGACTTGGTAAGTTTTTCAGTCAAAATCTATTATCGCTGTTTATAAACATCGGCATCGTAATTGTTCAATATCTAAAGTTAATTGTTAGTCACTTTTTCATTGCTTTTGATGGTTGTTACATAGTTATGAAAATATTTGTTTCTATAAATTGGCCTCGTATTGCGGATTCTACCTAAGTTTAAGAAACAGTTTTTATTTTTTATTTGTTCGTACTCAATTATTTTTACCTGATGACGTTAACTGCAAGCGTATACCCAGTTCACTTAGAACTGATAGTAAAGTGATGTCATCTTGCCCAGAAAAGGAACCTTATTAAATTTCGAAATTCAGAACGAATCACGCATTTTCAGGTATAAGGTGCAGGTATCAAAGACGGTTCTCAATACATATCTACCTATTTTATACTACTCTTGAATAGGAAGCGAATTTTTGAATCCTTAATAATTAAAATATTTCCGAGCATACCTTCAAATTACCCGTTTATATAATAAATATTTACGACTATGAAAAAATTGAAGGCTGTTAAATATTTAATTTTATTTTCACGCTGTCTGTTTTTCCTATTTACAGTTGTCATCGATTGACATTCGGAAAACTTCGCCATTGTTGTTTGAATTCAGAGCCAAATTTTTTCCTGAAGATGCAAAGCGCGAACTTATTCAAGATGTTACTCAGCGTCTGTTCTTCTTACAGGTACGCAGAAGACTATATCAGTCACGCATTATGAAAGTCGTTTTATTGCTTTTCCAAGAAACGGTACATGTAGTAATGGGTTATGTTTTACAATGTAAATCCCTTTTAACATTTTGTGGTCCACTCAATTATGAAACATCATTTTGAATAATTCAAACAAGTAACCCACCTCCTTTATAAAATCTGCCTATAGCCAAAACATTACCACTAAAAGTGTAATTAAGCAGGGTTAAGTGAGACAACATGCAAACCCTACCAACTTAAGGACGACAGCATTGCAAACTTAAGATTTTGAACTGTTTTAAATTTAAGTTTGCTGTAACTTTATAAAAACATGTAATGCCTCATGTTATTTCTACCATAGTTTCGAAAATACACGAAGCAAAGTGCAGGTTGGGAATGCAGTGAAAGATGAAATAAGCAGTTTATTTACGGAAGTGCTCGTTGTTACTAGGCTGGGTTTCTTGTTGGCAGCTATAAAGATGCCGCTATACATAGATAATGTAACCGTTCATTTGCTTTTAAAAATGTACTACTTTAATCCAGTGTTTCACTTATTTTATTCCCTGGACTCACATTTGCGGGAAAAAATTTGAAAAAAAGCAAGAAAGAAAATATTATATTGGCAGGCATTTTATTCATAACATGCCGAAAAGGCAAAAATGCTGTTTAATAGTGATACCATTCAGCAAAAATGCAAACTAGGATTAATTTATTTGGCATGCTTACTGTAGCAATTTGCACTTTTATTTGTTTATATTTGAGACTTAATCTAATCATGCACTCCTTATAAAGAAGCAATTTCCTTGTTTTCTCACGTACAGTTAAGTACTTCCCTGGTACACTGTTTTTAAAAACTTGTTTATCCTACACTAATACAAACTAAGAACGGATTGTGCATAAATTTTCTCAACATACCTGCAAGGTCTTCCACCTACACACGCTGCAGCCATGATTCTACCGTCCTGGACAATCCATTTTGTTTTCAACGGTAACGTATATTCAGGTTTAATGAAGGAATCACCAAAAAGCCCACTTCATTCTTACTTCTTATTACTGAGCTCATGAACCGGGTATAGAAAGTCATCTAAGCTCAAAAGTTAAGGTTAAGTATAAAGATAAAACTGCGCAGTAGAGATCGGCTGTTAGGCGACAGACACTTTCTAAAAATAAACTGGTTTTCAGAAAGAAGAACAACGCAGAGCCACGACGGTCAACAGGAAAGAGACTCGGTGTTTCAAGGAGTGCCACCTTTCACGTGCAATAAGAAACCTAGCTCATGACCAATTTACAGAAATCCTAAAGTATGATTTCGGTTGAAAGGACTAATTATGTGGGCTGTATTACTGACTTGCATGCTGCATAATTCCAAGATATTTTCTAAACATCAGGATGCTGGCATTTAAGTTAGCGCCCTTCGACCGTCTGTAAAAATCTCACTCGCTAACGAATAAGTTATTTTGCATTAAGATGTTTTTCTGTTAATGCCCTGCGTATTTAAACATATTGTTTACAAAATATACACAAAGGCCTCATTGGTCGTGCGTCTTCTAAATGTATACCACTTGAAAAAAGATGGTTTCAGTTTAAGAAACCCATTTTATTATAGTAGTTTTTAAAATTCGAAATTATTTTTTAAGGTGGCTTTCTATTTTACTTTTGGAGTATAGATTGCACTTTATATCTAATAGGAAATTGATTGAGCGCTAGCTAGCACATTCAAGACACCATCAATGAATATATGCTTGTCTTAAAAAGAAAGTAGCTGGCCTGCAATATAGTAAGTCTGAGTAAAATTTTACTGTTATTTAATGTTTAAAATATTCGGGAATTCGAAACTTTCTTTTGAACTGAAGCTTTCCTTACTTAATCAGAAAATTCGGAGCCTCCCAAAAAGGAGTGTAAGATACGATGCATGTTTTCAATAAAAGCCAACTTCATTTTTAAGAGGTATCGATGGTTAATGAGCAAACACCACATAAAAGATTAAGCCGGTATAGGTTTCGCAGATTGGTAATCAAAGGCCACTATTCCCTTAAGTACATATCGTCCAACAAAAATAATATTTATATTTAATAAAGTATACCTCTTCTGCAAAATATTACCGGATAGGCCTTGACCCATGATTTGCTTGAATTTAATTTATAGAATCAGTGTCGCTTTCGTCTGTAAGAACTGAGTGCATCGAATCAAAGTGGGGTCCAGTCAAAACACTGCAAGAAGCCACCTTATACCTTTCTGTCGTTAAGAATATTTGCAGAACATAAGTGTGGACACACTCATAAAATTACCAAATGACTTTGCATCCGTAAACATGCACCAATACTCAGGCTTTACTTGTCGACCGGTATACTAGGTACACTCTGTCTTCTAATAAAAACGATGCATTTTTGTGAGCAGCTTTGTTGTATTCCTTACAACGCAATTGTTTGGAATGAAAATGGACTACTAGGATCTACTGTTTGATGGGAGCGTAAATTAAAATTACTTGCATCGAAAGAAAGCCTCGTCATTTGAGGCAATGTTTGAAATCCGTCTTTTGATTGGAATGATAAATTAGTAATATCTGCCGGTCATGCATTTGATTTTATTTAGGTGACAATCAGTAAAGATATTAGTCACCAGTCGTTTCTGAACAGCGGTTCTTTTAACCTTGATTGCTGCGATATCCAAACACCTATAAAATGCTCTGAGTGCACTCGCCGCTTCTTTTTCAATTGCGTATACGCCAAGCTCACTTCTTAACCGTAAGCATAAACGCGCAGAGTTATTTAGTAGGCTAGACCTAGACTGCCAACATGCGTCTCCCCTGTAAAACCTGGACTTACTGGTTTGCCTATAATCTGGCAACTGTTTGTCTATTTTAGGTCAAGGAGGATATTCTCGCCGGCCACTTGGCTTGTCCATCTGAGACAGCGGTTCTCCTTGCCTCCTATGCATGCCAGGCCAAATTCGGCGATATAGAGGACAAAAAACACTCACTCACTTCCATCCCTCTGGACCACCTCCTGCCTGCATCGTAAGTCATACAAACTGCTGGTGTGAGCACCCAGCTGTAACCGCAGGCAGTCGGGATGCAGTTCGATCTCAAGAAAAGTTAAACCGAATTTGGAACTGTGTTTTAGGCTTTAAAAGGGCACTTAAGTAGAGTTTTATAACTAGCTAACGTATAGCATAGTCCCAGGATATTTTAGGCATTTTAGGATGTCGGCTTTTTGATGGACGTCTTTTTGAAAGCCTGGAAAAAATGTTTACTTAAGTTGAATGCACTTTCTTACTTATTTTCGATGCCCTGCTCGAAATATTCCTTTTTTACCCATTTAGTAGAATATTAAGTCCTTTCCAACTTTTATACTTGAATAAATGTTATCTTCGGTTTCAAAAATCTTTGAATTGCCATCGCACTTGAATTTCAGATTTTCAAAGTAGAGGATGCATACGTTAACTCTAAAGAAGATAGCATATTTATCTACACTATTTATAGACGTCATATGGTGCTCATAAAATGTTGCAATGGATGGGGACCATGTGGTGTACTTCGAAAGTAACCCTTACAAATGAACAGATACGAGACTTCATGAATGGATATTTTACAGTTTAAAAAACTCGTAATTGGACTCTTTTAAAACATAAAGAGGCGGTTTTTTCAAGTATAAAATTTCTTAAAAAATGCAATTCGCTAAGGAATGAGTAACGGAAAAGCGCTTTCGTGTATATTTTATAAAAATATATTTACATTTATATGGGCATCAAAAGTTGATGAAAGAAAATTCGAACTACTTGAGTTATCAGTTTTCCCGACTTAAGTTAATGCAGGCACCGAAAAACAGTTTGTTCGAATGCCAGCATCCGGTTGGACGGAAAAATTCTGAGATTTTACTACATTATAAATAATCTTACAATGTATCCGAAGTAATCTTTTCGGATGGAAAAGGCATTCCAGAATTTCGGTCGACATTTGATGCGATAGAAAATCTACCGCATCTTTTGTGGTCAGAAGGGAAGGGCTGAAAGCTCCCGGTGTTTTTGTCTACTTCAGAGCCGGTAGCATTATTTTGCCATTTCTCCTCCTCCCCGCCTCCTGATCTGTTTTTGTACGTTCTAGTGAATGTTTTCCCTTTTTAACCTACTCTCTATGGAAAAATGAGGAAATGGCCTGAGTTGCAGTGCCACAGTGCAATGTTTTCGGTCTTAGGTGGGATAGAGGGCGCGGGTGAGGATGGACAGTGATCGGTCGTTTCTGGCTTATAACCCATCTTCAGCCATCCATAATCAGTCCCTAGCTTGATAGACATGATATTTTCGCCACAATGACATCTGAAATTGATATTGCTGGTTTGACTGCGAACTCATGGTATGTTGACTTCCATCGGGACTACCTAGAGTCTCTTTTTAACGGCCCAAAACTGTAACCGAAAAGCCCATATTCCGTCCTGTAAGCGGATTGTGTCTATTGACGTACCTCCCGGTTGACTTTAAGAAAGCATGGTATAGTTAATTTTTTCTTAAGGCGTACGCCCAAGCAGTCATAGCTTCCAGCTACGTTCTAGCGGTGTCTTGATTCAAATACAGGTTATACACACTCTTCAGTTCGGTATTTTCTGTGAAAAGTCGGTCTGCTCCCGCTCCGCGACTCTCTGGCACCATTCATGCATGCATGAAATACTTTAAGAGATAGCTGAAGGAGGGAGAGCAAGAGGAAAAATGTCCATGTAGGCCTTTTTGAGGCCGCAGAGCGCCCCCGTCGCTACCGCTACCGCCCCTGCGTCCGGCCTTGTCGTCATGCTTGGCACCAGTCGGTGACAGGAAGGCCGGACCCACAAGGATGTAGCTTGAGCGAGAGATGTCCAGACGAGCAAAGTTATCACGACGTACTAATCAGTATGCAAATGCGATTCACCAGCACTCCAGCTCGACGTGCGGCCTCGTAGGCATGCATAAGAGCAGAATGTGCGCATACGGCTTTTGCTGCTGCTGTGGTAGCTACCGCTGCCACTTGGCCTGACCGTCCACTTAATGAGGTCATATCTAATCTGACCCTGGCTAGTAGAAACCGAAACAGGGACCCAGTGAAGCAGGAGGTATGATGAGAGTTCGAAATAGATCAGCCAGGATAGCAAGATATCGCGATAGGCCCATTTAAAAAGGCGTTTCTCTCAAAAATTGGCAAGAACGTGATATGTGACCCGTCTCAGGGGAAAAGAGGATAGCTTAGCCAGTAGTACGGGACCGGTGGTTAAAGGATTTTTATGGATGGGGCTAAATGAAGAAAAGGAGAGTGCCAATCTAATCCTAGCCCTATACATTTTTTTCGTTAGGGTTAGCAAAACTGCCAATTTTCGTGCACCGGTGTAAGAATATGCACTCGCATGTTAGGCTACTTGATGATGGCCATACTTACGTTGCGTTTAATCTATTTGAATATGTATGTGGAAAACTCTGAAAAAGACGATTTTCAAAAGAAATTCAACTTTTGCTGCTTTATTCGCTCGTTTAGTTGCATGGACAAGCAATTCAGTTACTCAACTAGATCAATTTTCAACTTTTGGTTATTTGTACCTTTTCTAAAAATATTCGTGTTTCTAGCCAATGTTATCCTAATTTGTAAACCACAATAAGCCTTATTTTTCCTACCGCTCGATTCTGTATTGATGTGATGTGCAGCGTGCACTGATTTTGCGTAAGGTGCCGTAACTCATGAAATCCATAAGATTCCATGAGTTAGGACAGCTACTGTAATCTAAATGCAATTCATTTTTTAAATATAAAAAATTCAGAAAGTGCTTGCCCAGAGGAACAAAATGATATTTAACATGAATACCTCAAAAAAATTACGAGAAAATTTTAAAAAACTGAAAATCACATGCTTAAGTGATCGGTGATGGACTCGCTCCATAGGAAACACGGGGGGCGTTGTCACTCGCAAGTAATGAAGTGTCATTTTCTGCTAGATCAATGAGCAAGAACGTAATTTGACCCACCTCAGGGAACAAAGGACATGTCAGCGAGTAATACGGAATCGGTAGTAAAAGGGTTTTTGTGGATGAGGCTAAATGAAGAAAAGGCAAGTCCCAACCTAATCCTAAACCCTATTCATTATTTTCGTTAGGGAAATCATTTGTTGATGGGTTGGTAGGGTCGCACAATAGTTTGTTGCCCCGACAAGTGTACGGACTGCGAAATCAGGTGGCCTTACCTCATATCAACCAATATGCGCGATATCATTCCTAGTTGACCTGATCCGCTTTTACACGGACCCTTGACGAGAGTAAGAATGAGGCCAGCTCTGCGTGACCTTTCATTACCACAATTAAATTGATGCGTTTGGAAAATACCTCATTGTCCGAATATTCGCGGCTTCGAAAAATGCCATTTGACCTGATACTTCGGTCAACCTACCGTCAAAGAAATATTATGTGACCCTTCTGGCCAGGTCAAAGAATGCTAACCCTAATGAGCACAATGGATTGAGTTAGGGTTACGTTGGCATGTAGTACGGTCGCGTATTACACGCTGACCTATCCTCTGTTCCCGGTGTTTGGTCGCATATTACGTTCCCACCCCAAAATTAGACGATTTCTAACAGAAAACTAGGAGTAAATGACACTTTGAACATCATAGCCGACGAGGTCCAAGCCATGACCGACACAGAGGATGTAGCAAGGGTGACTTGTGCGTCGACTAGCTTATGATAAGGCAAACTTGCTCAGCATCTAATACGTTCTCTTCTCTCTGCGCAGTGCTTAAAAATGCTAAACAGGCCGTCTATGTGTTCTACAGGTAAATCGGTTTTTCCTACTAGTTTTGCATAATAAGTAAGTAGTCAAATTTGTATAGACGTTAGTTTTCGCAGGCTGCGAGAAAGAAGCTCGTTTATAATCTTGTTCCTATGTAAGTAGGTTTTTCGAATGAAAATCAAATTTACAAATCCCGGTTAACACTTACTAAGATAGCAAATGCGCGGTAATTGTTGCGCTGAATGAAACGCATAATATGCGCTGTTGGGGTTGTGGTAAGCCTAGTTGAGCCTTTAACTACTCTAAGTAAGTTGTCTTCCGGGCATAGAAATCAGCTCTATCCTTCTGTCACGCCAATCTATGTGAGTTCGCGTCATTTCGGGGATAATTTAACAAGATCTATTTTCCGACTGAGCGTGTAATGCCTGAGGTAGCACATGATTTCCGAATATGGTCGAAAATTGCAAGACCCCATAGGGCCAACAAGATTGTGTTGCCAGACCAGCTCGGACCTCTAAATGTGAGTATTTGGTCACACACGCTTTCTGCCCGTAAGAGCTTCTCGCTACTGCAGACGAAATACTTCAGCGGTTGTAGTCTATTCAATCGCTGAGTGCTACGAGTAGGACTAATTTACAGTGCAATTGATTGTTCCCTAACTGATCTGAAGTTTCATCGGTTCGCCTTTTTTACCCACTTTAATGAAGGCTCTCAATATCGGATTCTGTGTTTGCGTGCTATGAATATCTTATAAAATCTACGCGACCTCCTCCAGCTGCTCTTGACTTAGTATTTGTGGTTGTATGGGGGCGCTGTGGCATTCGAATTGCGTTCAACCACCAAAAATTTCAAATTGATGTCCCGTTTCAGTAGACCCCTCATATTGCACTACTAAAACATGTATGCCATCTCATGAAATGCCTACCAAAGTTCTTAAATGTGTTTCTGAAGGGCCGTAATAGTAATTATCCTAGCCAATAATCCCAAGATATGTCAGTCGACTCAAGATACCGACTTTTGAGCGAGGTTCTTTTATGCCACCTGCAAAAAATCTACGTGCCATCTGAATGTTTTCCCAAATGATTTTCAACGGCATAAATTCAAATAAATTGCATAAACAATGCATTAATATGTTCTTTTGCATCCTAATTTTACAGAAAAAGTACTTCTTGTTTAAATTTAATTCTTAGAAGAAGGGTATGTTTCTGTTTCTAAAATTGTCCAATTCCCAAATAATTTTGGACCCGACCTGTTGTAACACCTACATACAGGGTTTCCAAATTACCATGAAAGGAAAATCATACGTATCTATGCGTCCTTAAAAGTGCTCATAAAATTTTGCCGTGGAGGTGGACGATGTTGAATACCTTACAAGAAACCTTCAAAAATAGCACATACAGTTGATTTTCTATTACATGAAATCTCATAGATTTCACGAGAAAAGTCCTGTTACACGAAATCAGCCCATGCTGCGTCCCTAAAAAGTTTTTACAGCAGTCAAAAAACGATGGTTCTTAAAAAGAAGGCATATTTTGGTTTACAAATTAATATTACATTGTTCAGAAATACTATTATTATAGAAAACTGGAAAATTTGTGCACCAGAGTAAACGTAAGACTTAAAGGTATAGGAAGCCTGTACATGCAAAAAACGCATGAATAAAGCAGTTAAAGGAGAACTAAATATGCAAAACAGTCATTTCGTGAAATTTGCCGATGCATTGTCTTACGGATTATGGACAATATAAAGTATGATCGTTAATAAACAACCTAAATATCGAAAATACATTTCAACACAGTTTCACGAGGATTAACTGCTTTTTTTCCATTTTTGAATTTTTTGAGATAAGTTTAACTAGGGTAAACAGATGTTTCCTTGATTGCACGAATCTTTCTATAATAATTCAACTATTTTAAAACCACATTAATTATATATTTCTCTGTTGAATATCTGCATAATTAACCTTTGTTGTAATGTGAAGTCAAGGTAAAAATGGCAACGTTTGACCGGTTTTTGACTTTGCTGAAAATTAGGGATACAATTTCTGCTGAAAATGAATAAAAACCATTTCTCTCTCCTTCCATTGAAGCGTTTTTCTCTATATTTTTTTACATTTTGGCCAAGTTCTAAGATTGAAAAATAATCACAGAGTAGCCGAATGTATAGTAAGATTTTGCAAAATATGTCAACCTCCTGCTTTTAGTACAACACGCACAAACAATAGGCTTTGATCCGGAAGGTGCACTAGCGTAAGAAAACTCCTGGAAATCAAGAAACGTCGGAGTTGGCTCCAATTTGTCCAGCTATCCCTTCATTAAAAAGACCTGAAATCAACTCATCTTTATTAAACAGCTTTCTGTGCCTCTAATTATTAAAAAAACAAAAAACCTCAAATATGTGTCAGACTACAACCTGAATTTTGGTCACCACATTTCATGAGGTTGGCAATCTACTGTGCAATGCCTGACGCATGGACATTTTATGATCGAAAAAATCTCAGTCAGCAACTTTTTCGTAACCTAAAATCCATACGTTCAAGCATAAAATTTGTAGAAGACATAAGTTTCTGCTAAAAGAGTACAAGAAAAACATTTTAATGTGTTTTCTATAAAATATATTGTATTATACTAAGACAATGAAAATCAATGAAATAATTCAAACTACTTACGTGGTGCTGTTAACAGCGTCTAGTTTTTCCAAGTAACTGAAAAGAAGCACGTTCAAAAGTCAGTTTAAAAATTGGGCAAATATTTTCACGGCCACCCAAAGAAATTATTTAAGTAATAATAATTTTCCATTAATTTTCCATGTCCATATAAATTCACACATATTTACAGTAAGCCTTTCTTGAACTCAGTTTGCAGAATCATGTCTGCTCTTCAAATTTTCTACTCGAAGAAACAGTATATTTAGGCCTATTGTGGTGTAAACTTCGGATATTTTTTAAGGTCATTAAATGTCCGTTCAAATAAAATCGTCTCTTTCTGTCCATTAATGCTCTTTATGAAGTATAAAACGTAATCTATACCGATTACAAATGCTAGGTATCCTGGTAATGGCATACAGGCATTCATGACTTTCCTTAAATAGAATGTGTGCAACTTGTAGTTTACAAGTTGTAAACAAATTTTTAATGAGCGGTCGGGTTTTAATATCATGCAAAAAGAATAACAGGCTTCTTTAAAACCAGAGAGATGGTTTTCCAGTGCAAAGTCTGAAGATGTCGCTCTGCAGCATAAAAGGATTGCAAGGAACGCTTCTTTTGTAGATCCTTTTTATAAAATTAGTTTAAACTTGTAAGGGCATCACATCTAAAAATTAAACAAGCATGTACCTTGCGTAGATATTTTTTAACAAGCGGGATTTTTGCGGGCTATCGAAATGATGCATATTCAGTAGCCAGCATCCTAAGGTGACCGAGGTATCTTGGCATTACCCTGAATGATGCTCAATAGTATTACTCCACATAAGTGATCTTTTCTGACTGAAATCATCTTTCAGAATTTTCTTATTTAATGTTTTGGGAGTCACGTTGATAGTGCAGTCGCAAAAACCGTTGTAAACCTTATTACATGCCAGTTAATCGGGTCAGATGCCGAGGAGTAAGAACAGATCGTATATACGTGGCCGATTTGCCTGCACTGAAAACGAGGAACAAGGCCGGCTGCAAGTTCTGGAAGCTATTCTGCATAGACTACGGGCGCATTCACATCGAGTTGATCGGACAGGTGTTGAAGTTCGTGCGCATGTGACAGGTGGCGCAGCGCAGTCGCCGAGAACGAGAAAGCCGCTGTCAGATGTTGGTTTTCGGTTAAACTTATCATTTCCCTACCTACCATCTCCCCGGATCGAGCCGTGACTGTGTATTCGCGAACAATGCCTGATTTTATGTTTACTGACAAAAACACCCCTTACCAAGCCTACTTTCTCCCCATGCTGCAAACACAAAGAAAGTGGCTTGGCTAAAGTCTGCGAAAAGTAGGCTATCCTAATGGAATTGGCTTCTGCATCTCCAACTGCTCACCGTCAACAGAATAACGCCAGTGAGGACTGCTCAGCATAGAACGAGCACTTAATCGTTTATGGCAAGCAGTTAAACCCGGAGGCCAGTAAATAATGTTTTCTTTATCCGGATGATCAAATGCACTCAATTCTTTACTGCCACAGACGGAGGGAGACGCAGTTAGTACCTTTGGAAACACAGTAAGGTTGCATAGCAACACAAAGTACCAAAAAGGGAATTTGACCGAAGGAAAACACGAGGGCAGCCGCAGATGCAGTCCATAATCTCCAACGCAAAAGAGGCAAACTAAGGTCCCGAGACTTTGGGCGAACTTAATTCGCAGTATTCCGCGCTCATATGAACTTACGCATTATTGCCATTGCAGTTGCGATGCTAATAATGACAGTGGTTGTCGATATGCTCACCACCGCCAGAGTCCATGCATTCCATCTGCCCAGGATGGTGAAGGCTGGGACACCAGATCCTGATGTCCAGATGGGACGTATCTGCCGTTGTTGATAATACCTGTGGAAATATTATCCCCTAAATCTCTTATCTGATACGAATCTGCATATTTTTTAACTGTGCGTTACCCACTAAGTCCTGAATCGTTTGAGTATTGAACATTTTCCACGTAACCATATACCAGTAGGATTAAATATTTAGCCATAGTACTTGAAGTAAATCCCCGTTATTTTGCCGCATAGTTACCGCGTTTTATTTTCCTGCGGCTATAGGACATATAATGCTGCCTGCTGTCGAACTCAAGTAAGTTGCAACCATGTGCGCATAGATTTCTGTAAGGCGATGAGTATACGTCACTCCTGCTTTTTAAACAATCCGAGAACATTACCGAAGAAAAGACACTAGAGTGGCCATTTCTGGCTTATATGCCGTCGTCAGCCAGCCGCATCCAACTCCAGCTGTTAGAAAACCCGCGTCTCGAACCCGTTACCTGTTGGATAGAAGCTCATCAACTTTAAAATTGAGCCACAGGCTATTCTATCAGATGCGATTAGGAATATGAAACTCCGCGAAGTAGTGCATATATATAATGCTCGATGGGCACTCACCCATCGGTTATGGGTCTCACTCATCCCGTTGTGCCTTGGGGCTCACTCGAGAGCCCCACCAACAGCCGCCCAGCGGCTTATGATAAAGGCAGAACGACATTTCCTACAGATACAAGGGAGACTGGAGTGGTCAGTTCTGACTTATTAGCCGTCATCGGCCAGCTAGACCCAACCTGAGGTTTTTCAGCACCCGAGGCTCGTACTTGCGACCTTTTGGTTGGAAATGCAACGCTTCAACCCACTTAATATATATATATATATAATCCGAAAACCCCTGGTAACTCTTTTATAAAAATTTTTGAGGTTAATAAACCCTTCATGCACTCATATAAGCCTAATGAATCTTTTCAAGATTGTTAAAAACGCTCCCTATACTCTTAACTATTGTATTGTACACTTTTAAATGTAGGTAAGAAAATAATAAAAATGTATCAAATCCCGCAAAATATCAAAAATCCGTATAAAATATCTGAGGAGAAAACCTGCTAAGCGCCAAGGGACTAATTTCTATGCAGAATGACATTACCAGGAGACTGGAATAGCCATTCCTAGTGATAATAAAACGAACCCGTGGGTCAATGGTTTAGGGCATTGGAGTTATAACCAACAGGTCGTGAGTTGTAGCCTCGAGTGCCGCTACGTCTGGGGTTGGGTATGATTGGCTGATGATGACTCATAAGCAGAAATGGACACTCCAGTCTCTTTTGCCTTTGTCGGTAATGTTATTCTGCCTATAATACTAGATGTGAGCGGGGCTAAGGTGTGAGCCCAAGTCATAATCACTAGGACTGTTTCCCGTAGAACGATCGGCGAGCGCTCCTCGATCAATCAAATACTGTCTAAGGCAGACCTGAGAGGTCTGTTTGAGTTCATCAGGACTTTCACATTTCCTGTTAGGCGAGTTAACATGGAAATAAGGAAACCATTCACTATGCCATTTATATAAACAATAGTGGCCTGCCTATGACCCAGTGTGGACTCATGCACCATAAAAAAGTGACAGCGCAAACAAGAGGGACTTTTCCTCTGTCAAAACTGTCGAGTTTTTTTCTCCTCGGTAACTTAGTCCTCTTCCTACTTCTCGGTCACCCTGACAACCAAAACTGTCGATATTCTGCACTTCCTGATACCTCCCCCGTCAGGTTGCATCAAAACAAGATTTCCTTTTTGTCTAGAATCCTCAGCAACCACGAGGTTGATAGCGACGGCTGGTACAAGATGATTGAGACCTGGTACTTGGAACACAGAGATCAGTCTCCGCAGGAGGCCATGATTTCTTACCTTCAGCTGGCCCAGGATCTGGAAACCTTCGGCGTGGACTACTTTGAAATTCGCAACAGACGCGGAACAGACCTACTCCTGGGAATCGACGCCATCGGACTTGCCGTATATAAGCCACCTGACAAGTAAGTTCATACTCTGTGTCTCTTCGTCTTTGCCCTCTCCTTCAGCCCACGCCGCTGGTACTGAACTCTTACTCTGAGTTGTGCCTCAACTTTCTTACAGCCGTTAACCTCAGCAGTTTCGCGGGGGGAGGCATACGATGTCCTATAACCGAGCTTAGCGGTCATTGATCCGGAAAGGCTGGCATGTGATGACGGCAGTTGCCAAAGACAGTTAGCAAGAGTGCGAATTCCGGGGTATGACTGTACGGCGTGACGTTTGCCCCTCGTCGCTGCTTACCTCAGTCTTAGGCGGGGAATACGTACGCGATCGGACGTCTGGTATCCTTCGTTTGTTTATTTATTTATCTGTTCGATCTGCTTGAGGGGTTATCTCGCGCGACTCCAAAAAGTGCGTGGTCTAAATGCTATTTAGTTCAATTACCTAGATCGCTAAAAGATACTCTAACTCATATTCAATGGTCGAAAACTCAGCAGCCTCGGTGGGCTTCAGTCCACGACAGCAAGCCCAAGGCTTGTTTATAGTCAGTACTATAACCACCTAAAATACGAGGTCCAAAAAGATGGGTCAGAGTAATTATGCTAATCTACCAAAAACACCTATAACTTACGTGAACTTGGAAATTATCTGTTGGATTTGAGATTTATTGCTTCGGAAATCCTGCGTGGACAGTCAGCTTACTGTATCGGAATCGTTTGAGTTCCAAATGCTATTAAACTCGGGGCTGCTGATCAGGCCTCTTAGTTAGAACGCTGGTTGCACACAAGCTGTAATGGGTTTGAATCTCTCTATTCTCATGGTCAAATCAAACTAATTTTGAAAACAAGTTTGTGACGCATGTTGGACATCGGCTTTGCACAAGTTGATCTAATGTGCCCAGTACCCTTCTCCTCCTCCTCACTAAACTTAACTTTGTCTTTCCATCGGAGTATAGTGTGGCGAGCTGGATGGGTGGTGTGGAACGGCGAAAATTTCCTTTATTACAAAAAATCGCCATTCCACCTTATTCAGTGAGCCCTATGACGTTCAACGGTTCCTTCCTACATACAATATAGGGATTTGAGAGGTTTCGTTGCACGCTACAGCTTCCTCGTTTAACAGACAAAGATAGCACTAAAAAGAACGTACGCCAGCATTTCCCACTCCTCTCTCTCATTCACCATTGCCTAAGGAAGGAGGCGAGACAGTGTTCTTAGACAGTCCATTGACCTTTAGTTTCCAGATTACCGTTATCAATTAGTGGTTCTGGTTTCCATTCACTGTGTTCCACAGTGCAGAGCATCGCTGGCGGTCCAGGTGCTTCTTGTGGCGCATATGTGTACCCCAAAGGCACTATTGATGTCAGGGTGCACTAACCGCACCAATCTGAGAATTCTTCATTAAGGAGTCCACTGCGGTCAATGGTCATCCGCGAATCGTGCTCAACTCCGAGTGCACATGAAATGGAGGGCGGACTCCCGAGAGGAAGTAGACTTGATCTCTGGGACAAGAACTTATTTGCCTAACATTTTGGATTCATGCTTGAACCTGTCATCAGAGACATTATCAGATGCGGTATCTCACGCACAGGGAACTGTAATATTTATAGGGTGCAGTCCTTATGCTACCACATACATATGACAATTAACACCTCACCCAACCCCTCGTTGATCAGGGATTGTTGCCAAGATACGAGGTCATCCAACCTCTTGCCAACCCTGTAGAAGACCTGATGATGTTCGCAGAGAAGATATCCATTTTCCAAATACATTACCCGTGGCTCTTAGTAACCGATTGGTGTCATCACGCAGAGCGAGTGGTGAAAACGTACTCTGACTGTTTTTTTTTTCATTTTATGCCCTGGACATGTTGCACTTTCCCAGGGCTCACCTGGAATCCAACCAGGAGCAACAGTTATTTCCTCTCCGACACGACAGTTCGATGCTCGACTTCGATGACTTCCACCAGGGTGGGCACAAAACTAGTGAATTGCATTTGATTTAGTTGATGATGAGACTGACTTGCGCATTCTATCTTACCGCGCCCACCTTGCGTCAACCGACAATGAGCGTGAATGCAATGCACGATGAAATTAAACAACCCATCTACGCGTAAATCACACAGCCTGGCCCCAAGTACGTATGACAGTTTTACCGTCGAAGGCTGACTATGTCTACCGTATGCTCCACAGTATAATGGTGCACGAAGGGTGACTTGCGCTGGATTACAGTGAGACTAGGTTTGCACTGCACCTACTTCACTGTCTCTTCCACTCCTCCATCTGGGCCCGGTGTCAAGACAAAGTCAAGAAATCTGGAGATAGGAGAGGGCGCAGGCCCACGCACAGTGCTCCGACACAAATAAGAACCCAACAACGAGCGAAGAATGGCTCGGATCCCATCTGAGTGGGAGTACTATAAAGGCCATATTAAGAAGGAGCCATTGCAGTCTGACTCTCAGTCAGCCAGTCGTTCACCCTGAAAAACATACACCGGGCTGACCACGCGGTCCGACTTACCCCATCATTTGACTACCTTTCAAGCCACAGCTTTAAGGGCATTGTGATAGTTTTAATCATTTAAGATTCTTTAAAGAGAAGAATTAGCGCTGAACCGTTGACCTCACTCTCTCCCCACCCGCAGAATCAGGCCATAAAGAGCACATTAAGAAGGATTCATTACAACCTGACTTTCAGTTCTTAGAAAAAAAAGAGTTTACCATTGGATTTCCCAGTAGCTCGTAATTCTCCGACTCTGCGCGTCAGGATAGATTCAAGCACCCCAGCTTTATAATAGTGAAGTATGCACTGAGGTGCCCTGAGAATAGATTTAGCAACCTCGGCCTCCCATTGGCTGAGGCAGTATGAAGGCCCACGGACGCGAAGCTGATCGGTAAACACGTGGCGTGAGCTAGTTGTTTGAACTCAATCTTTTTTCCAGTGCATCCGCAGCACAGGAGCTGTGTAAGTGGACACTTTCATGAGTGCCGTTACACCGAGCTCCAAAACACTCCACTCGCCATTCAGACCAAAAAATACAATCTCGTTGCGACAGACAAATGCAGACAGCACTACAGTCAGTCTCCACTTCTACCGGTGTTGCAGCAATGTTCGTTCCTGCCACTACGAACTCCTTTCGGTTTGGCCCGATAAGGTCGGTTTGTGCCATCTCTGCCGCCTCATGTGTGTGTGTGTGTGTTCTGCACGCTAACGGCGACTTTTGCAGTGTAGTTGTGGCGGCGTTTGCAACCAAATGCAGGGAACTGTACGCATGTGACTGTATCTCCAACCGTATTTTTAAATTGCCGGAGAAGAGTTCAAAGTGGACAAAAATATCGGCATCGCATTGCCCGCTGGGCATGTGCACACCTGAAGTTAATTAATTCGGGAAGGCGAGACTTCCTCAAAGACCGCCGACCTAATATCTGACTCACAATCTAAAGTACATGAAACACCGTTACCGAGTCCTTCTATCCTACCGACTATGTGCTACGCACTGGAATGTCAAATTAGCAAGGACAAAAGGGGCGTTTTTGAATCTTTTCGCATCAAGCGTTCACTATGCAGACTGTTTATAAAACAGTTGACAGGGTTATTTTATCTGTAGAGGAGAAAATGACGGCAGTAGTTAAAACTTAAGAAATCCGCCTACATGCGTCTTTGCACCTGGATGAAGTTCAAAGTAGTGCAAGATTATTTACCAGATATATTAGTAGCTACGTTTCTCGGTTTTTCGGATAAAAATTCTCACGTCAAACTATCACTTGTATTTTGATTCAAATTAAGCTGGCAGTATCTGCCCTGCATCTTCCTCACCCAACAGCCGGTCTACGCGTGCCACACATGACCTGATACCAACCGCGCATGCGCTAGGTTGCATTTGGTGGCCATGGCTCCCACATAAGCGAGGATGCCGTAAGGGGCCAACTAAGAGGCTGCCACGGCATTTGGTGAATTAGTCTTGGGAAGGACCGAGTTAGCACGCATGCTGGTAGTCTACCAAGCCATGAATGATGGCTCACCGTGATATCTTCAAGTTCTTAATGCTACTTTTGGTAAATATTGCGTTCATCGACATTAACTGCTAGACGTTTCCAACCCCCAGGTGTTGCACCACCCGGGGCTCGAACCGGTGAACAGTTGAATAGAAGTCCAACGCCCTATGCATTGAGCTACGGACTCGTTTTCTTCTCACTATTAATCGGGAATATTAGCATTGATGTATGGGTGCTCAGCGATCGGTTACGGGTTTCAGTCGTACCGTTGTGCCCTGGGGCTCACTCTCGAGCCCTGCCAGCAGCCGCGCAGCGGCTTGTACTACAGGCTAGTATTGCATGCCTATGATACTAGCCGCGGTGCGGATGCTGGCAGGGTTTGAGAGTTGACCTCACGGGATGACTGAGTCCCCTAACCGATCGCTGAGCGCCCATCCACTAACGTTAGACACTGGCTGACGTAACTTGAAAACCCCCGTCCAAGGTGTGTCATACGCATGCATGAAAGTGGCGAAGGTTTCGCGCATACCTGGTACAGCCCCACAAACCTTTGCTCCGAGCCAACCTCGTTGAACGCAGCAATAGTGCAGTCTGTTTCCGGGATCATATTTCCGATGCATAACTCTTTCCATGATGCCGAACGTGCTCTTGGCTATAACCCACGACGCAACGATCGTCTTTACTCTTGTGCACATGCATTTACATTCATTATATTTAAATGTGTTCTCTCAGTTTTCTTCTTCTTCTTCTTCTTCTAGAAGCACGGCTAAATTGGGCTTTGCTTGGTCAGAAATCAGCAATATTACATTTAGCGATCGGAAATTCACAATAAAGCCGATGGAGAAGAAGGCGCCGGTATGTACTGTCTTTTCACTAATATTATCCCCCTTCCGCCTTTCCCTGGGTTTACAACATCTGATAGTATTTGTATTTGAAGTTTCAGGCTGTTCTTTGACATGTCACAGTCCCAGTTTTGTCAGCACTGTCTGCCTAATTATTTCCTGACGTGTAAACGGAAGCAGAGAACTGAATAGTGACCAACAGACGGGCCTCATCTTTGGACTTTCATCGAACAAATTTGATTATCAAAGCGTTTTCGGCTACCAATTGACACACAAGGGCTCCTGTGCAACTGGCGTGCCTTTTCGATCTGCACACGTTATCTGACGTCCTACTAATGAAACTAATTATAGTAATATTTGCTAAGGTCTTCTGGGGCATTTGGTCCGCTTTCTGAGCTGGCATGTTATTCGGTGCCTTGCACCGGGGCTGAACTAAGGTCGCATTCACTCTCGCAAAGCATCATGAAGGGGTCGATCATGTAATAGTCCCCCAGCTGTCTATTTGTGGACTATTTACCCTCGACGCTTCACGAACTTATAGGAAAATCAATAATTAGAAGCGAGGTACGGAACCCTAGGTTCAGGGTAACTGTGACTATTGTGGATTCTGCCGTCAACAGGGTTTTGTGGGTCATAAGCCAGACCAGTGCCCATCGTTGGAAATGACGACGACCCCACTGAGATCCAGCTCCTGCCTTCTATGTCCAGAGACTGTAGGCGAGCTGGTCCTCTCAAACGTCAATAAAACCAGTCCATGAGGTTGAGGAAGGTGGCCACTGGGCTGAGGGCTATCGACAGCTTTATGCAGTTCCTTCTCCTCACAAAAAGCCGGCATTTGGGAGTGCACGTGCTGCGTGATGGGCCTTAGTCCATATACAAAGTATCTAGCAAACGCCAACCTGCAGTCCTTGCTCGGGTCCGATGGGCTTATAGTTACCCTTCCCCCCGCCCCAGAAAAAGTCCTCCAAACCACCTTAAATAGCATGTGCTTTTTTAGACGCAGCATTCCTCTTTATTGTAAATTTGCTATCACACTCGGATATCTTGGTGATATCTACCGCCCAATCTTTCCCGGTTTATTCACGCTAAATCACCTTTACTAGGAGTAGAAAGTAGTGTGTTGCGTGCAACGTTCAATCCTGATTTCTGTCACTTATCGGGTTAATAAGGCTTTCCTCAATTCTCCCTCTTTACTTCTCCTGCACCCCAATAACCTCTTGTTTTAGTAAAGAGGAGTTAAATATGCATGCCTAAATGCACAGAAATTTAAACCTGCGTCTCTCCTCGCTTTCCCACTAACCTCTGATTGGGTAACGAGGTTCAGTGCCAATGCTCGGCGTAATGTGATCGGCTCTGTCTACTTTAGTTGCGCGTACAGTAGTTGAGACCTCCCACACAGACTGCTCCAGAAATGCATGTAATGAGCCTATGTTCGTTCAGCGCAACAATTAAAGTAGATATGTAAACTCATTAAATGTTAACAGAAATTCCAAACTTTGGTTTTGGTTTGAAAATATTGCCTAAGCAGGGTTGTTATCTTGATTGACAAGCAGCATAATTCCTAGACATTTAAGTCACCTTAGGCCACCAGCTTATGAATGAGCTCTGTCCAGCCGCCTAGACAAAGTACGTTCGTTAAAAACGCCTACTTAATTTGCACGTAATTTCCTATTGATTTTTGATGTCCTCCTGACATTGAATAGAGTTTATATAGAAGATGAATGAAAGTATGCTTTCTTGTACTCACTTGATAGGAACTGATGCCTCGAAGAAGGCATGGCTTTCGGCTTCTATAAAATTTTTAATCATGCGATTTTTTAAGACCGTGCAATGTCAATCCATAAAGCATTGTATCTTTCCATTTACTAGTGCGACCCGTAAAGCGTGCAAAATGGCCCTATCAACTGCATACTTTTCTCAGCCCTATATGACATCTTCTTAACAGCGCATAGGAATGAATAATTTTTCTTGAATGAAAGGTATAGAGCTTATAATTTGGAACTCTGAATGCAAGCGTAAAGGCAGGTTGGGTTAAAAATGATGCAGGAGATGGAAACGTTTTTAAAAACGTAAATTATCCTTTATTCGAGCATAACATTTTACCTACACGTGAATTGCTATCAAGTGATAACAATAAAGAGTAGTATTAGTTATTTTTTCATAAAATATATTAAAATTAGTTAGAGTATCGAAAATCAATAAAAATCATACATATTACATAAGTAGCCATTTTTATAGCGTTGAGTTTTTTGCAGGCGGCTCAGAAGAGGCTCCTTCAGAAGCTGATATCCTGACGTGCATGAGATAGCTGAGGGGATTACGCTGTACGGTATTCAATATTACAACCCAATCGGTAATAGGTTTCCTAATATAGGCTAACACTTCATGAGACAGCACGTCTAGCTTTCCGTGCGGAAGCTATAAGCCATTCCAACTCCCCACGCTCGAATGTTCATGCCTTCAACTTCGATACCCGGGAAAAGTAAAAAAGTATATTATTGCAGCATGGAGGTTGGATGATCCTCCTCTGCTCTTTACTTCCAAACCCAGCGGTTCCCGACTGTGATCAGTCTGCCCGAGATCGAACCAAGTGCAGAATTTTACCTACTGAGCAAATAACCCGATCCAAACCGGCAGGACAACAAGCCCGTGACTCAATGGTTAGAGCGTTGGGTTTCTGATCAACAGGTCGCGGCTTCGAACCTCGGGTGGGGCACCAACTGGGGTTGGGTATGGCTGGCTGACGACGGCTAATGAGCCCGAAATGGCCATTCCAGTCTCCTTTTTCTCTGCCGGTAATATTCATGTGCTTATTATACTACATAGTCACTGTGCGGCTGCTGAAGCGGCTCGACAGAGAGCCTCAAGGCAGAATGGGACGAGTGAGTTCAGTTAAGGATTGGTGAGCACCTACTTACCATAGTTAATATTCCCGATCGAAACCGGCTCGACAACAGCAACAAAATTCCATGGACAGCGGGCCTACAGTAGCGGTTAGCATACAGCACAATACCAAGTTATTTTATGCGCATTAGGGTACTGACTTTGGAATGTGGGTCTTTCCGTAAATCGGTGAAGTTCAAATTCGTTAAACGTTAGCACACTTTTCCCCCATCAATTTTTGATGTCAAAGACATTTCCTAAAAGGTATACCCAAATTCATCCCTTTTTAAACTCATTTTCAGTAAATTAAAACTTTATCTTTCCTGCTTAAGTCTTCAATTTAAAAACCTTCTATGCTGTTTCGTGTTAATTCAAGCAGTACCATATCTGAAAATTCAACAGTAATGGTATTGGAGTGCGTGACATGGTTCATGTCCACCGCGAAACCGTATTAATGTCAAATGCAGCCTCCTTAAGAAGTAAGGAATGTTTGAATTTCCTGGAATGGATACTGTGCAGCCTGTTATCCCGAAACCATAAACGAAAGTGTGATGGACGGTAGGGCACCTCAGGATCGAATTCGGGTTTTTTGGCTATTAAGTGGTAGTAAGTCTTACGCTCCACCGGTGAGCAGTGAGCCCATCACCCTATCAAATTTCTACTACACTGCGCACTGTGTAATGGTTTTATTTATTGCATTTATTTTTTCAGAGAAGATATTATAGGCAAAAAGACCTTACAGACAGACAAGGGAGACTGAAATGGTCGTTTCTAGCTTATTAACCATCATCAGCCAGTCCTAACCGACCCCAGTCACAGCAACGCTTGCGGCTCGGACGTTATACCTCTAACCAACAGACCGCTGGTTCGATCCTTGAGTGTTGCAGCACTTAGGGTCGGGTAGGGCTGGCTGATGGCGCCTAGTAAGTTAGAAATGGCCTCTCCAGTGGCCCTCTTTTTCGTCGCTGAGCTGTTGCTGGTGGGGATTGAGCTTCAGCCCCAAGGTATAACGGGACGACTGTGGCCCCTAACGCGATCGGTAAGTGTCCCATCTCCACTTTTTTCATGCAGAACAAGTCATCGGGGCAGACTATCGCTATGAAAAACCTCTTAAAAGGCTTGCTTTTCGCCCGATTATTATGGTCTGTCAAAGGAACCTATAAGTCATTCTTGCACTAAAAACTTTGATTTTTCACACTGGTACTCTTAACGGTCCCTGTCATCGGTTGCATCTAAAACAGACCACTCCATCTAACTTTTTTTTCATTTTCGTCGTGCTTGGTAGGATTTTATATTCTTCACGACGCACCTGAAGAACAGCAAACGCATCCTTGCACTCTGCGTTGGCAACAATGAACTTTACATCAGACGCCGACAACCCGACTCCATGGAAGTGAAGCAAATGCGAGCCCAGGCGGAGGAGGAAAGGGCCATGAAATCGGCGGAACGGTAGGTTGACATAGTAGTTTTTCTTTGCGTCTCATTCTCCTTGCTACCATGGCTTGCTTTCAACCTTTTCTGTAGGTACAGCCTTTGGGCACAGGGGGTCTTCAGTCGCACGTGTCGTCCTAACCGGACCTTTTCTCTTCACTGTTTTAAAAGTAGTTTTTGTTTAGGTATTAGACCAGATCTTAAACGGTCACATTGATCGATTGCATGCGTAGTTTGGTCTGTGCTGATTTCGCCTGTTGCACTGGGTGACAGAGACAGATGTGCCGTCAGCGACTGTACCCACTATCATTACCAGTCGGTTGGCGCGTGGTACAGAAGAGACGGTGATTGAGTTCTGTTAAAGTCTTGTCTCAAGCCTAAGGATCACCGTCCAACAACTCCTCGATCGTATCCCCAAAGGAGAACTGAAAAGCAAAAGCGGAAGTTTAGAAGTCTATCGACGTATTATTACAGCGTATTTCAGGCCAACAAGGAACGTACGAGAATATGCAAGTTCTGACTGCAGTCGGACCAATCCGATAGTTCCCTTAATAGATTAGCATCTCGATTGGCCTTCTTACTAATCCGAATGGTTGGGAAGATCACTAATCTTGTCGGCAGCTTGCAAGGTACCACCACGCGCACGTTCCGTGGGTAGATCGATAGCGCAGCGTTAGAAAGAGTGGTCAGGGTGGTGTGCGAGTGAGTTAGTCGTGTAGGGCGGCTCCTCCTAACAACTTCGACCCTGGAAAATCGTTCCCCAAGGCAAAGTTGAGAATTCTTCACTAGCCTAGCGCGTGTGCACATCTCAGGGTGCACTGAAAGTTGTGGTTTGGAAGGCTGCCAGCTGACGGGATAACTCTGTCCTCGGTCAGACTGTAGTGACTCCCTTACTCGGTGTGCTCTTCGAGGCAGCGTCCCCCCCACACCTATGAGATCCGAGCTCGTGAGGGGCAAGCGCTACATGGCTATTTCACGTCACGTTAACTCCTGTGCTCAATGCCGCTTCCAGTCGGTGGACCCACGCAAACCCCTGAGAGAGCGAGGTCGATCCAAACCGGATCTTGCACTTAATCTTCAACTTAACTTGCTTCAAACTATCAGGGTGTTCTAACACATGTAGTCTGGAAAGTTGTGAAATGACGAGATAACTATATTTTTCTTGAAGTTGACGGTTGCACTATAGTGGCTTTTCTGTTGTTGGGTCTTTGAGACATCAGTCATCTAAGTGAGGTAAGAGCCTTCAGATAGCGTACGTGTGGCCCGCGTAAACGGGCCGGTGAGGTTTGTCACTTCATGTGCCCACTCCTAACTCCAGTCATTTCGATCTTGGCTTTCCATCGAAAGGCGAGTATTAGTGTGTGTGTGTCTGTGTTTGTGTGTATGTTGTGCCTCCTAAACGGGTCACGTGGTAGATGCGTTGGACCAACACGGAGGCCACATCAAGGCACGGCAGGCATTACTCGGGTGGCGCTCCCATAACAAATGCCGAACATGGGGGTGTGGAAGCACACATTGGGGCGACTAGGATCTAGGGGCCCTGGCCGCGCCAGCCACCTGTGCCCTCTTCCGCCTCCGGTCTTCTTGACTCTGTCATGACACCAGGCTCAGGTGGGGAGGAGGAGAGAGTGCGGTAGATGCAGTGCAAGTCTACTATCACTTTAAACTAAATCACGCACAAGTCACCGTCCCTGCACCTACCTTCTGTGGAGCATACGGTTGACATCGTCGGACTACGGCGGTCGAAATGTCGTGTGTGTGTGTGTGTGTGGAGAGAGAGAGAGAGAGCGAGAGAGAGATAGTGAGGAGCGCATAGGGTAAGTTTGTTTCACTATAGACAAATTCATGCAGTGAAACCTGTCAGCCTTTACAGTTAAACCAGCCGGTGCATGCACCTTGACTTTCCGCTTAAGCGCGTCATTGGCGTATAGGTGGAGCGGGAAATGCAACGTCTTCAAACATCTTACACATTCTGACCCCTTTGAAATTTCTCGCCCTCCAATTCGTTTACTGCTAACTGCTCTATACTCACTTCTTACCATAAAACTCAACCCAAATGTTATTACAATCCTCACATTAACCAACTGATTTAAAGGTTACGCACATATAACCGGTTAGTTGACAGCAACTCAGCCAGACCTCGAGTTCATATAGACAGGTAAACCTTATACTAGCCGAGTTTCGGTTTCGGAGTGCAAATGCTGGAGGTTAATGCGCCTCTCCTTAGCAGAACCGAATTTAATCCACTCTTGGCCAACTGAAAAATGTTACAAAACTTGTCTTTTATGCAGCTCGGCTACCATCTGGATTTTATTGACCCCAGCGAAAGGTCAACCACGTTTCACTTATGCCGCGGATTACTTAAATGCGATTACGAGCGCCTTACTGCTGGAAACCTTTGTTAAACGGACTGACGCGCGCCTAATGTTCATCTACAGGGAGACCGAAATCCGCATTTTTATGCTGTCATAAAAGCTGGTCTGAGTGTTTGAATCGTCTCCTTGACTGCATTCCACTGAACATTTTCACCTGCTCTAGGCAATAGGTTTTCTAGGTCGTTCACGACTATCTGCAGCCTTACCTATATCCTAAAATAATGGTCAACAAAATTTGTCCGTGACTAGATACACCGAAACACGTTGCTATTAAACCAACCCGTCTTACTTCACGGATGAAAATCTGAACCATCGCGGTGCGACAGATTTTATAAGGACAACCACTAGTACCAACTACCAAACGCCTGTCGGAGTTCAAAACTGTCATCCGCACATGCACCTACTTGATGGCTTATGAGTTCTCATATAAGGTGAGACTGCACAGGCCACCCTATGCAAGTAAAAGGGCAGGACGACCACATTGCTACGGTGGTTTACACTGGGTTTACACAAACTTGGGTAGCACGCTGTAGGACCTTTGCTAATCATCATCATCATCATCATCATCATCATCATCATCATCATCATCATCATCATCATCATCATTATCATCATCATCCTCATCATCAACATCACCACCACCACAATCATCATCATCACCATCATTATCAACATCACCACCACCACCATCATCATCACCATCGTCGTCGTTATCATCATCACCAGCACTGTAATCCTCCTTGCGTCTAAGTTGGAGTGATAGATTAAAAAAATTTGGAAATTAAGCCACAAGAAGCCACTTTATGTATACTTATCAACACGATAACAACTTAACGCGCCATCAAAACGGCAAAATTATTTCCTGTTGTTTTCTGGTACTAAGTCAAGATATTAAGCCTTGGCTTATGGGCGTACGCCGAGTCGGTTTTATTTCCAAATTTTCATGTTATTTGCTATTGTTCTCTCTCTCTCTCCCAACCCCGTCTCCTCATGGCCCAAGCGAACGCCTAAAAAGGGAAATACAGGCTCGCAGACATGCCGAGAAGAGACTGCAGCAGCTGGAGGCCCGACTCTCGGGTCAGCAAGACAACGACGGCAGTATTCTACGAACATCCTCGTCAACATCCCCACATCCAAGTCCTTCCCATTCCCACCGGAGTACTGCCATCCGTTCAAGCTTTAGTGAGGCAGTGTCGACATCGGATAAAGAGCACAGGGCGACTGCTCATCCCCATCTGGTAAGTTTACATGCTGGCCTTGTGGGGTGGCGGCGGGCGGTTGAACCGAAGGAGTCCCGCGATCCTGTCTTTCAGCGACCTAACTGCAGCCTTTCGGTGTTCTACCCTAGACTTGCGCCTATGGAGGAGTGGACACATCCAATGTGGTGGAAATAACCGCTCACGTCTCCTTGGTTCATTTTTCTAGTTCGATTGATACCCACCAGTACGTAGACCCTCGGCGTACGCTAGGGCAGAGTTAAACCAGCTATCGTTGGGCGAATTCAGCAGACAAACAGTAGCACATGCAGTAAAGAGCAAATGCCCACTGGTCGGTTAATACATCAATCCATTCCCCACTGATTCACAGCCTCAGTAGCTCACTTCTTGGTCTTGGTCCTCCAGCGTACGCACGTGGCCTGCCGCACTCCGCTAAGTTAGATGGTAACCTGGCTTACAATAAAGCAATAGTTGCTTCAAGTGGTACATCTCCTCTTCTCCAGTTATATGTGGCATTCGGTCCTACTTGGGATAATTAGAATACACCATTACGGTTGGTCACCACCTAAAAGGAACACGCCCAAATCAGGTCTTCAGTACGTAACTGTGGTGGCTTGCCCGCTCCCGCATCAGACAACTGATGGGCTTGGGCGTAGTCTGATTGTAGGGGTGGGGGAGGATGAATTCGACGGCTCAGCGCATTTTCCTCACTATAAACAATCTGACGTGCTTGAAACCATAACGGTGCGCTAAAAGCCGTGGTTTGGAAGGTTGCCAACTGACGGGATAACTCGGAGCACGTGGTCAGTCCAGTGTGTGCGTTTGTGCGCAATCGATGACTGGAGGACTGAGCGTCAGGCTGTAATCGCTCCTTCTTAATGTGGTCTTTATGGCACTCCCACTCAGATGGGATCCAAGCCACCCCTCTCTGTGGTGTAACATTCTTGTTTTTGTTGGATCACAGTGTGTAGGCCTGTGTCCATCTTGACAGCCGGCCCAGATAGAGCAGTGGAACACGTAGTGAGGTAGATGCAGTGAAAGTCTATGCTCGCTATAATCCGGTGGCAGTCACCGTCTCTGCACTACCCTGCTGTGGTGCATACATCGGACATCTTTGAAAGTAACAGTCGAACTATCGTGGTGACTTGCCGCCGGCTGGCGTTCGAGTTGGCATTTTCACCGTGAATGTACTACTTACGTAGTCATTCTGTGCTGAGTGTGGTGTTTTCTGGCGGCTGAAACGATTTGTCTGCAAAAACCAGAATCCTGTGATTGTACTATGAAGCAATTCATAGTAAAACCCCAGTTCAGTAAACCTTTCTGATCGAAAACACAATTCAGAATTTTGGTTAAAATGCCATGAGATCGGTCACTGGCTAACCGTCTCACTCTGATGAATAACTCCCGCGGGCACACACATATATCCAGGTCCTCATTCACACCACAAAATTTAGCCGGTGTAAGTGTCGTATTTGCAGGTCGACCCTGGCATCCTCTCTACCCTATCCGGGCGCTCGTTGAACCACCGAGTGAGCTGGTATGGTCTCGATAACAAGCATTTTCTTGCCGGTTCAGCAAAATACCGGGCAAGGATTACTTATCTGGCCTCCCAAACAGGACACGGAAATAGAAACGTCCCGTCCAAGGTGGCCCTGTGTATTGGTGGAGGAAGGGTAAATATTCCCTAACGTAAACCTAAACCCATAGCCCTAATCTTAACTCTAAACTTAAACCTGACCCTTAAACTTAACTCTAAGCCTAACCAAAAACATAAACTTGCACAAAGACACCCGCATTGTGTGCGGTTCCCATTAAGGGGGCCAGTCCCAAGCTTTTCCCTCTGTGGGAGGGCGAAACGCTCCGCAGGCCTTTTCCTACACTACGCCCACGGCCGCTTGTGGAAAGGAGACTTGCAGTACGCAGTCAGGCGAGATACTGGAAAACATTCCCAGCTTCGCTCATGTGTGTCTGCCACCGCCCGAGGCCCAACCATCCATAGACCCTCCCAGCCCTGCACTGGCGTCCCGAAAGCGTTTGAATGGGGATGCAGGACGAATCGAAATTACAGGGTTCATTGTGAGCGAAAAAGGCTTATTTATGCTTGACCAGTTGACCTCCAAAATAGGAAATATTTTATTGTTTGCCCCAGGTGCATGTATAATGGCCAACTATATCCAATAGTTACAGACGAGATTAAGATGGTCAGTCTAAATGTTTAGCCGTCTCCATTCAAGCCCTACAACCAAAGATGTGTTTGCCCGAAAATCTAAATTGTGACTGATTGACAGTATAAATCCTTATGTCTCCCGCAGGGCTTTTTGGCACAAACTTTGTGGTGGATATTCTTGCTTAAAGTCGGTGGCAGTGGGTAGAGCGTTGGACTGCCAACAACAGGTCGTGAGTTCGAGCCTCGGGTTCCGCAAAAGTCTGGGCTTAGGGATGGCTGGCTGATGATGGCTAATAAGCCAGAAAATGGCCATTCCAGTCTCCCTTAGTCTTTTTCGGTCATGTAATTCTGTCTATATCCTGAGCTGGCCTTGCGGCTGCTGGCGGGGCTCGAGAGTTAGCTCCAAGGCACAACGGGACGAGTGAGTCCTGTACCCGATTGGTGAGCGCCCGCCTACCATTGTTAATATTCCTGATCGAAACCGGCAAGACAACGAGGTCGTGGCCCAGTGGGTATGGCGTTGGACAGCTAACCAACAGGTCGTGAGCTCTATCCTCGGGTGTCGCAACACCTGGGTTGGGTATGGCTGGTTGATGACGGCTAAGTAACCAAAAATGGCCATTCCAGTCTCTCTTGATTTTGTCGGTCAATAAATTTTAAGTTATGTAGACGTACAAAGGAATAATACGAGGAGCGAAGAGAAAGAACAAAAAATGCGTCCACACATTAAAAAACCCTCAATAAAAGAAGAGTAGTAGGATTGAAAAGTGTGAACTCTTATAACTCATTTAAAAGACTAACGATAAGCACTTTCGCAGGCTTGTCGACGAAATCACGAATCTCGGAAATCGGTGAAAAAAATAGCCAACGTAGATTACGTAGGTTTCGATTGGAATTTTGGGAATCCAGTGTATGAGTGCACGTCCTATGACTGCTTAGATAAACATTAAGATTAGTTCACTGAATTTCACCGATGTTTTTGCCGTTACGGGAGAGTTGTGTGAACTTCGGCTCATCGGTAGTGTTCTTGCATTGAAGAATAAAGCAAACACTTAGAACACAACACGGCCTTGAAGAGAGTGACATCAACTTTAAAACCACACCCACATCGCGCTCGCGCGCGCCACCAGGAGTTATTATTTTGCGTACTTCGCACTTTAAACTCCAGTCAGCCAAAGTCCGACAGGTTTCTTGGCCAACCACCGAGATCATCCCTGCAGTTTTTGAATACGTGTGGCTTAGGGGTCACGCTACCGAACACAGGTCGATTCGTTCAGGTTGAACCCACTGGAAGGGGGGCCCTACAGTGAATATACGTGTGGAGTCCTTGCCGGCAATACTCATCTGCCTATTCTACTACTAGCCGCTGTGCGGCTGCTGGCTGTCTTTTTGGAGTCGTAGGCCCAGGTGGGACAGGGGTGATCCCCAACAAGTAACCCTGGTAACTAACCACGGTTCCAGCTCAGCCCACGACGTTTGCGCCTAGAACAGTTCTGTTAAGTGCTGCGGAGTCATCCCCCTCCTGGCAGTCATAAAGTGGCTGCTTCTGAGAGGGTTATTTTTAAGACTGCCGAATTATTACAACGTCGTTCCCCTGGGGTTTTCAGAGAGCACAAACATGCGCCAAAAGGCCTGCTCAACTCAATGAATGAGCTGATGCCCCCCAAGCCCTCTGAGAACTGGCTGTCAGCTGACCCCCTGCGACGAAGGAAGGGAAAATTGACCACCCTGCGAAAGAGGCATCATGGTAACCGGGGCCACTGAGGTCTTACAGGTGATGAGCCCCCGTGTGGATTATTGCTCAACCGCCCAATACGTTGGTGTCGGTAATGCCCACAGCTAGCTGGACAGGCATCATAATCTGAAATTCTCCCCTAGAAATCCTTTCCACTTGGCCACTATAGAAACTAAGGTCTTAGTCGGTGAAACTCCTCCTCCTCCTCTCAACGGCAGCTAAATTGTGCCAGGTAGCCTATCCGTGTGATGACCGTGACGCTAACCTGAGCGGATAGTGGATAAAAGATCTGATATAGGAGGCGTGAGACCGAAGGTCATGCCAGCTTCCATGAACAGTCATCAGAGCGAGAATCCCCGATGCTACTGCCACTGTGCTATTGCCGGCTAGGGTTACACGTTGAACCTCGAAACGCAATGTAACGAGCACCTCCCGTCAAATAATTAGGGAACGCTATTTCAACGATATACGCATGTGAATGAACGAAATCAAGGAGTCTCTCGTAGTACGTCATTTGTCAATCGGCACCAGATCAAAAGCATCTAGAAGCTCTTCAAATCGCACGGGTACCCTCAGTGTATTTGCTGAAAGACTAGAATGCTCAGAGTACACTGTCATGGGGAGTCCTTCGAGCCAGGATTAAATTGGAAAATATCGTAGGTGGATGGATCAGGCTTATAGCCTTCTTGCGAGCCGCAATAGGAGTCACTCGGAAGCCTGATGCACCTCCATGTAATCAAAGGGTGCAAGCAGTAGACCTCATCCTTAACCAGGAGAAGCCGCCGTTGTCTACCGACTTCAACTCAATTGCATCGTTGGTGAAACCGGCCAAGAGGGGAAAACGCAGACGGGCGATGCTGAGGCCAGACCAGAAGTCAGAATTGGCATCTAATGCAGCGTTTGACGAGGTTATGATCATTCTCAAGGCACACGCCAAACGACTGCTCACTCAGTCGAAAAAACGTCTGGACAACGGTTGCGCCGAAGCCAGCGAGAGGATGGAGTGACACTGCCTACAGTGACAACGCTGTCTGTTTTTCACCCATTATCGGCATTGGAGATCTACGTGACGGGCGGTTTGCGCATGCAAACCCACGCTGCATGATTAAAACCGTGTGTGCAGGACTTTCCAGTCTCGGAAGCACTGCAGCTAAATGGACTACTTGAACTGTCTAAATGCAAATACACTCCTTTCCGTGTAACCCGCCAATTCCTTTGATGTTCTACCGGCGAATCGTATTCTTACTGCCTCACACAGGGGACATGAAATCAGTGAAACAGACGTTTGAGTTTCTTTATAGTACCTGGACAGGGAATATGGTGAATTACAAGCCGCAAAGTTGTCATAGTTCATACTATGCATTGGCAAATTTAGATTATCACGCGGTTCTTACACTGACCATGATAGATTTCGGTTAAAATATACTTGTACACTTTAGAGAAGAAACTGAAAAGGCTTGTAGCAAGGAAGTGTGTAAGGATGTGCAAATTAATGTACAAGATAATAAGAAAGATAGCATGTTCCTTAGGCAGATCGGTGAGCCGCGCACTATCATATATGTGTGTATATGGTAGAGACTTTAAACCGTACGCCTGACATGGTTACTCGCTGAAAGCTATGTATACGTGGCTATTCCATTGTATTTTATTGTCCTCGACGCAAATATTCATCGAAATTATGGGTCTAACCCTAAAACATCAATTCCCGGTCGCTTAACTCCATGTCCTACACTTAATGATTTCAAAAATTATTGCTTTGGCAGTACTTCCTCATATGTATGTGTTACTGGTGGCTATGCAAATGTCTGTGAGGGCTCTAGATTGAGTACCAAGGCACAGCGGGATAAGCATGTACCTTAATTTGAGCGCCACTTTATTATTGATATTCCCGAGTACAAATAGACAGGACAAAGAGCCCGTGGCTCATTAGTAGAGTGTTACACTCAATGACCAAAGGTCGCGGGTTCGAATCTCGGGTGATCCACACCCGGGATTGGGTATGACTGGCTGATGATGGCTAATGAGCCAGAAATGGCCATTCCGGTTTCCCTTGTCTTTGTCGGTACGCCATCATATATATTTTGGTAATTGAAGTGAAAATGCGCGTACCCTAGCCTGAATGAAAAGAAGAGGCGATTACCTATTGTTCCTGTGATCGCCACTTCTGCTTGTACATATACATATATAAGAAACGATATACTTCTGCGGGAACAAAATAACGTTATCATGTAAATTTTCGTGTCTGGTTTCCCCTGCTCGTCCTCAGATAAATAGGAGATTTATAAAACACAGTTTAACTTTAAATAATGCCTGATACACGATTCAGTGGTTGGCTAAAGTCAAAGCCCATAGGCGTCGGCTGCATTCAGGTATCCGGTTGAAGGTGGCGGTGTTCGCTTTCATCTGACCTTGGAAAATTTATAGGTGGTATCTAAATCGATATGCTTATTAATACTTGCCTCCAGGACTTCGTGACCCTTCTTTGTTGGGAAAGCGCCAACGATTCGGGTTTCCTCCCATGCAAATATGTGTATTGTATCCAGTGTCTTCATGGCTAACTCGAATTAGTATTCTCGTCTTTTCAACGCTAGTTGAAATTTATGCATACGGGTGGATAGAGATTTCCTGGTTCAGCCTCAATAGACTGCATCAAAACTGGTAGAGGGTATTTTGTAGGCGATTTAAATTCGGCTGAAATAGCTAACCCTGTCCTTAAGGTGTACACACTGGATGCGCCCAGTAGTTGTAGGCTTGTGCGCTATCTGTATCTGGTGATTTTATTAAGCTGTCTTTCGACGATCGCTGATGCATTCCTTACGTACGAGAGGGTTCGCCAGCTCATTTATCTTTGGCGGCTGGGTTATCATATGTCCGGAAATGCTTTTTTATTTGAACTGATGTTGCCGCATGCATTGACGGCCGAAGTCAGGAAGATATCTATTTTGGGAAAAATAGTTTGAAAGGGTATTTCATTTCTGTTTGATATTCTTTATTCATCGGAACAGTGAATTTTTGCCAGACTTAGCAAACTGGCAACTAAGCCACGTTTGTAAGACATGTAACGATTGCTCCCAAAATTAAAGATGATTTTGGAGCATATATCGTTGCGATAAACTGCGGTCTGCAGCGATCTATCAGTCTTCGCGTGTACGAGGACATATAAGAAGGGGAGTTGTTCATCAGCTTCTGTTTCGAAGGTAATCTGAATTCCTGGGAAGGTGGAGTTGAGATTTTTGTGGACTGAATCTAGTTGATCTCTTTTGTCGATAAAAAAATATATCCTCAACGCAGCGCAACAACAATCTTAGGTTAATTGTGAGAATAGCTGTAGCTTCTATGTTCTGCATCACAACCTCCGCCAAAAGCCGGATATTGCTAACTCCATAGGGGCACCTTTCACTTGTTGATAGTATTTCTCGGTGAAGGAAAAGTTTCTTTCTAGGCAAAAATCGAAGAATTCAAGAAGGACGTCTGCATGGACAGCGGTGGAGTAGGTTTTTTGGCGTTCTGTAGTCCAGGCCTTCGCTACTTCTAGAGGAATAGACATTAATGTAGAAATAATGTCGGATGACAGCTGTTTTTCGTTATTTGCCGTTTTAAAGCCCTTGATCTTTTTGATGAATTTTGGTGAGTATTTAATGAATGTTTAGAAGTTCTTTATAAGTGGATAAATTTGATGAAATGGCCACTTGCGAATCTTGCAGTTCGGTGCAGCGATTAAGGAGACTATCGGTCGCATCGCAATGTCTTTCTTGGGAATTTAAGGAATTCTGTATATTTAAGCAATCGTCACTCCATCCTGTTTCCAAGATTTGGCTAGAACTCCAGCAATTTATTTTGTGACAAATGCTCAAGCTTACAGAACTCAATGTTCCACACTGCTTTGGGGCTCACTCTCTAGCCTTTCTAGCAGCCACACAGTGGCTAGTTGTAGCAAAGCAATGCCGATAAAGACTAGCGAAGCTGAAGTGGCTATTTCTAGCTCAGTAGCCCTCATCGACCAGTAAAACCCAGTCTTCCTGTAAGTCGTTTCAATACTCTATCAATATGTGAGCTTTTGATATTCTCTGATCGTTTTTTCTTCACCCATTTATGTTCTGCATCTTGATCGCAGTCAACAACCCCTGTTAGAGTGGAACGTGCCACGGTCTCGTTTGCCACCCCCCGAGTCGGTAACGAAACCACACCTATCGACGTTAACGAAGGCCCAACTTACTTCAGTGACACTGACGGAGACCGGCATGAGCAGTTGGTTTGCAGCCCTGTCAATGAAGTTCAGCGGCAGGTGCCCTCCTGTGGGACCGATTTGCGGGCTCTGCTTCAAAAGGAGGTGGAGGAGGAGGGGCTAGAGGCTGAGCAGCGGGGCGATGCCACTGAGCGCAGCCCTCGTGGACTTCCATCACGCAAGACAGTCAGCCAGACCATCTACTTCGAGCCCTCGTGTGATAAGGTGCTGCCAGAAGAGGATGTGGAGGAGGAGAAAGTGGTGGCAACAAAGACAACGACCTTGATGTCGCTGGAGCAGAAGAGAGCAGTCTCAACGATAGCGGCGGCAGGGGCGGCGGCGGCGGATACGATGCTTGTCCCTAGGGCACCTGTGGCCACCATTCCCGCCATTGTCGAGAGGCTTCATCGATCTGAAAGGCAGATCTTCCTCAATGAACCAAGTATCGGTGAAGCCTTTCCTGCAGGCCAGGTTGATACCTCTCCTCCACCGAGGCGACCGTCAGATCTCTACAAAAAACCTGATAAACAGGGCTCCAGTGCGTTCTTCTCACACTGGAAGAGAACGAATAGGCGGCAGTCGGGCGGTGGTAGTTGTGGTGGTAGTCGTAGCAGTCCAACCCCCATCTCCCCCTCGTCGCCTCCCACGATGCTCGTGACAACTGACACGGATGAGGAGAACGGACAGCTGAATTCATCCCAAGAGGCAGACGAGCAGTCTTCAGAGTCTAACTCGAACTCTAGACAAGAACGTAGGTCACTTGAGAATGTAATTTCTGTAAAAATAGCCGTTCTGAAGTATAATTAACAAATTACTTAAACAAATTGCACCTGTATGCGCACAGTCGGGAATTGTCAGACGCTGGGCACTTTTCTGGTTTCTCGTCCCTAGTGTCTTTACTTGTTTTCTTTCTCTTACTTCGCTATGCTTGCGTTCTTCCTATCACTCGTTGTTTCCGCCATCATTACTATTTTATTTAGATTTTGTATGTATTTTACTCTGTCAGAACCAGTAACAGTTCCTTCTGAGCTTCCGATAACCCAAGTTTCGGAGCGTAGATAGCAGCCTAAACCAGCAAATATGGAGCAGCTTCATGTGGCAGCTAAAAATACAGAGTTCCCCCAACTACTACGGTTTCCAGACCTGGCCCCCGAATAGAAAGAGTAGTTGCACGTCAGTATAGAGGGAAATATTGTGATAGGTGGGGGCGCCCACTTATGGCGTTGTGGAACACACTCGTTCCGTTGTGTCGTTGAGCTTGAACTAGAACCCTTCAGGCAGCCGCACAGTGGCTACCACTAGGGGCATACTAAGATTATCGACAAAGACGAGTGCGACCAAAACGCCAATTCCTGACCTATTAGCCGTCATCAGCCAGCCACACCAGCAATCCCTGGTGCTTGAACTCACGTTCTGTTGGTTAGAAGTCCAACGCTCTAACCCACTGCGCCACGGTCTCGTTGTTCTGTCACTTGCGATCGTGAATATTAACAATGGTAGAGAGGTGCCCACTAATTGCGTTATGGGAGATGCTCGTCCCGTTTCGTTAGGTACAAACTAGAGGAAGAATATGCTGGTGCAAGTTGGCAGTCCGACAAAAGACGCCCATAGTCGGCGATGCCGGTGCAGGCGTACAAGGGTTTTGGGTGAGGGCCTGTCTGCGTCTGCTCTGATGGTGATTGGCCGGTTTGAATAGACGGAGTCTCTCTGTCTTGGGGATTGGTCAGACGAGATTTTGACGTATAAATTATTAGTAGAGGATTTTGGCAGATTTGAATAATTCGTTTGACCCACTTGTAAAAAACTCTGCGGCCTCGATGGGGTTCGAATCCACACCAGCAAGGGGAAGGCTTTAGTACAGCCAAGGCTCTGGCCAACTGAGCTAGAAGGCTAGAACCTTGGCTGTACTAAAGACTCCCCTTTGCTGGCGTGGGTTTGAACCCCATCGAGGCCGCCGAGTTTTTCACAAGTGGGTCAAATGAATCATAAATTATAATTTATTAGTTAAAATATAATTTATTTTATCGAAAAATATCAAATTAAAAAATTTCTTAAGGCCTCTTGTGGCTAGCAGCAGAGAAAAAGTATAACACAACGAGAAAATAACGAAAAACAAACGTAGTACATAGTAGTACTTTTTGATTGTCTTTTTGTGTGGAAAACAGTTGCAATGTGGACTAGCATAGAATCAGCCCAGTGTGAAACTTAAATTTTGAACTTAAAATCCAGTTATTCCTGCATTTTACACTATTTTCTACCCTTGTCCTAATTTATTTTGATTTCTGCGAAGAGTTTTGCCTAAATGATTAAGATCTGGGCTGACAGTGGAAATGGGAATTCTTCGTACCGCGTAGGTGGGTTAATGCTTTTCCAGACTGAAATTATGTGATGAGTATGCTCCTAAGCGAATAAAAAAGCGTTCGCTTATCAGTTTCCTAATTAAAAATGGCTTTTTAATGGCATTTTGATGGTGGACACCTTATTCCTTCATCCTTTTTCTTATTATGCGCAGAGAGAACATTGACAAATGGTCCCCTGGAGTAGCCCTGAGGGGTGTGTAATAGTATTCTTTCAGTGTATGACGAATAAAATTGTTGTCCGGTTTGCTTGTGGATCGTTTTGTTCCACCTTGCTTTCTTCTGGGCATTGTTTTATTATTAATAATTCTCCAGAGTGTGACCCAGCTGATATTGAAAATATTAGCTAACGACTCACGCGACAGCTCTTAGGCTGCCAATTTCCGTATATCCTTATAATCGACGTCGGACTGGAAGTGCATTGACATCGAAATCACACGGCGTGACACAGAAAAGTGACAGCATTTTGCGAGTACTCAATAATTATATTTGTATAAGCCTGTGAATTCTCGGTCTGGTAAAACAAAATACTGCCAAACAAGGTTATTATTATCTTTTCTAGCAAAAAAGCTCACAAATTTGTGAAGCATAATTTTTAAAGCTGAATCCACTCCTTATTTCTTGAAAAACGTGCGATTTCTCTTACCTGCTTTCAACTGCTTTTCATTGACTTAAAATCATGTATTTCGGTTCCAGCAAAGATTTATTGGAAAATGTTCTTACTAATTGGTAGGCGCTCACCGATCAGTTACGATACCCACTCGTCCCATTCTGCATTGGTGCTCACTCTCGAACCCCACCAGTGGCCACACAGCGGCTAATGATACAGGCAGGAGAACATTACCGACCAGGGAGTCTGAAATTGCGATTTCTGGCTTATTAGCCTTCCTCATCCACTTGCTTACTTCTGTTTGTGTTCTTTTATAGTACAGCACACAAAAATATACGGTTTTGGTCTGTACTATTAAATAACTTAGGTAATTATTTGGATGTCAGGAAATGCCCAATTTCGCCACCAGCTGGCCTGATTTCCTTCGAAAAAAAACAAAGTTGCAATGTATTTTTCTTTAGATAAAGGCATTCTGGGCCTCAAATCAGCTAAAAGACACAAAAATACCAAATATACGCCAAACTACCTGTTCAACTTTCGATCCGAAATTTTTTGAGTTAAGGTCATCTATTGCAGGCGCCAGCCGATGGCTCAACTGTGTTCTTCATCGACACTCTGTTGGTATGTGCATTGCCTCCAAACGTCACTGTTTTTGATGGCAGTCTTTATTTTTGACATCGTTCATTCAGCAAACCAAGTGGTTGAAGTTCCGGGAAGTTTCAAGGGTCGGCGATGGTCAAGTACCGTTTGTCCTAGCTTCAGCTCTCTTTCGTATTCACAGAGCTGATACCTAACGTTTTTCACTCCAGTTCTTTTTTTCCTTTTTATCCTCTGCACTGCCCCTGTTACCCTCTATTCTTTCTATATTCACACTTGTTTTTCGCTACCCATCTTGTGTGTACTTTTGACCTTTTTTAACCTTCTCCCTTTGATTTCCTCCTCATATTTTCTCACTCTTCTTCTTCCCTATATGCTTCTTCTCAGCTGTTTATTCCTCTCTCCCTCCCCTTCTAATAACTCAGTTTTTCCTCTCTTATTTTATCATCTGCATCTCATCTTCCACCTAATTCTCCTGCTCTCTCTCTCTCGCTCTCTCCTCCCTATTGTATTTTCCCTTGTTGTAGTTCGTTACCTGCCCACGCCCTCTAGAGTGAAACCTGATGTTGCTGTTATGAGAGGACAGAGCGTGTGAGTGGCACGCGCAGACGAGGTTAATAGCTACGTCAGCCACTGCGCACATTCCCTGCAGCAGTCAGCTGACCGGTTCCATCAGTGGTTGGGGCCCGAGAATGGAACCTAGAGTCTGGCCGTCAGCTCAACGCATTTTGCTCTCTATCAACAAGCTGACGCGCTTGAGGCTATCAAGGTGCGCTAAAAGCCGTGACTTTGATGGTCGCCAACTGACAAGTTAACTCGAACCTCACAGTCAGCCCTGTGCATGTTTATGTTTAGTGGCCGACTGGCGGACTGGTAGTCAGCCTGCAATGGCTCCCTCTTCATACGACCGCTGTGGCTATCCTACTCAGTGAAATCCAAGCCAGGTTTGAGGGCACGCTCAGGGGCGTCTCCATTCGCGCCATCCACGTGTGTGCTCTCCCACGTGTGTGCTCTTCTTGTCTTGGTCATGAAACTGAGCCCAGGTGGGGGATGGAGAGTGTTGTAGATGCAGTGCAAGTCTACTTTCATGTCACCGTCCCCTGCGTCACCATTCTCTACGTCAAATGGTTGACCACGTCAGAATCGACGATTAGACTGTCATTTCGCTACTATTTGTCTCATCTTCTTTGTATTATATACTTTACACATTTGTCAACATCTACTGTCACAATATTTGCCTAGACTGCCAATGCTCCATATTTCGATTTTTCGTCTCTATTTTTTTCCCTCATTCCCATATTCAACGCGATCTAACCACAGACTTTAAATTTAAGGAGTCGATTTCACGCCTGCAACAGTGCCCGGAGTACGGTCCGAGGAGGCACGACAGACGGTGATGAGCAAGAATCACGCCCTACGATCCAAGTTGTTGGAACTGAGAGAGACCCTGCATTCCAAACGCGTGCATGCCCCGGCCAACGCCGAAACTACGGCAGCTGAGACCAACGACAATTCCTCCCGGCACACGGACCTGACGGATAAATTCGACACTCTCCGTGCCATTCGAAGAGGCAACACTAGGAAGAGGATAGACGAATTCGAGGCCATGTAGTGGCCAAGCGGGCTCTCCACGGGGACCAGTTCTTCCTCTGGGTCCAGCGGTACCCTCCCCTGGCACCTAATATACTTCCATCTGAACTGCGCCTCCGGACGCCTACTGCTCGTCTGTACATTCCCTTTTGTACATCTGCACTTGTCTACGTCTGAATTCTTCTTTTTGAATTTGCACATATTCTGCCTATATTCGCTATGCGCTCGTTTTTAGTACTCTTCACGTTCCCTCACCCTACTTCCACCCCCTACCCTCCTTTCTCATCCACGTATCGATTATTTTCACCACTTGACCCCACCCTCCCAATCTTATCAAACTTTACCCGATTACCCTTCTCTCCACTTTACTCCCGCCTCCACGTGATCCTTCCTACTTTGCAATTGGTCGATCGATTTTGTTTCTCATCCACGTATCGATTATTTTCACCACTTGACCCCACCCTCCCAATCTTATCAAAGCTTTACCCGATTACACTTCTCCCGCTGCTCCCGCCTCCACGTGATCCTTCCTACTTTGCAATTGGTCGATCGATTTTGTTTCTCATCCACGTATCGATTATTTTCACCACTTGACCCCACCCTCCCAATCTTATCAAACTTTACCCGATTACACTTCTCTCCACTTTACTCCCGCCTCCACGTGATCCTTCCTACTTCGCAATTGGTCGATCGATTTTGTTTCCGCACTGCTGCTGCTGCTGCTGCCTGCTGCTGACGGGATCATTATGCAACTCCGACCTCCCTCTGCTCGACTCTTCTCAGACTACTTTATCTGCCTTTATTTTAAATTTGGAGACACGTGTTTACATTTACTGAATAACCTGCTCGTTTTCGAGGCGGCGATGAGCCTTCCACGTCTCACGCAGGCGCCTGCTTCCAAGGTAGCCAACCGTCTTTCCGGAAGGGGACTTACTTTGTATGGGGGGAGTAAATCCTTGTTGCGTGGATGTGGGGAGGGGGTGGGTGGGAGACAGTTTTTCAATCAGATGTGGAGGTCTGCTAGCGGTAACGACCGTCTGGTTGGGATAGGGAAGAAATATAGACAGTAGAGCCGCCACTGAGTGTATCGTCTCCACGGCAAAAAGGGCAATTTAATAAAGCTGATACGTTTGGCTATAGCACCTCGCACTAATAGTCGTGGCTGGGAAAGTTGCCAACTGACGTGATAACTTGGTTCTGCTCAGGACTGGGCGTTAGGATGCACTGGCTTCGTCTCAATGGGGTCTCTGCAGCGCGCTCAACGACGAAACCTCCGAGTCGCCCCACTAAAGCTTGGCACATGTCGGGGGATCAGGTCGTGCGTCCTACCCCACCCCTGGTAGGCTTGCCCTGGAGCGAGGTTTTTAAGGAACAGAGACGGCGGTAACTGCCGTGAACTTTTGCCTTACTCTAAACATTCCGGTTCTCCCATAAGTTCATGCAGTTTTCACTTATTCCATATCATTCACAGAATTTGTCAATTGCACATTCCCCTTGGTTGTTCAAAACTTCAACCCGACGTTGAAAGGCAGTTTTTCAAGACCACTCTTAAAGAAAGCCGTAGGTGTAAACGCTAAGAATTAATGGAACCAACTTTGAAGATGAGTGCCAGTATTGAAAGATAATCTATTTAAACTGTTCTTTATGGACTGAAAAAAACAGGCAATCCAAGGAAACAAATTCCGGAGAATATGGTGGATACGAAAGATCTTCCCACCCAAGCTCTTCAATGCCATTGTTGTTGTTGTTGTTTTTGTTGGCCTGGCGCTGCCATTCTGCAAAATGACACCATTTCAACCAATTAGACGCTTTTTTGCATTGCTCCTTCTAGACGGTGAAGCTTTTGGCTGTAAAGCTTCGTATGAATGGTCTGGTTTCTTTCAATTCATGCTGATAACTCTTTCCATATGCCTCTCATGACACCCAACACCATATTGCGGGGATGAAGATTGGGTTTCGCTTGAGGCATTGATTACTCATCAAAACTTTGCTGGTTTCGTATATTTTTCATCTTCGCGTACGAGTGATCTTTTTCATCTCCAGTCATGAGGAATTTCAAAACCTGTTACGTGTTTGGCGAGCGAGATGGTGCCATGTCCGGAATAAGGGAGCAAATTTTGCACTCCTGGGCTAAGTTTTTGGGCTTTTCTTTACGATTGAAAAGTCTAGGTACTGTTAATTTGCCGCATTTCATCTCTCTGGCCAATTCCTAAACTGCATACCACGGAGCTATATGGATTATAACATTGGGACCATCTTCCTTGAACCTTGACTACCGTACAGGTTGCGGGATTTCCATCGTACTGAAATGGGCTCCTTTGAAACGGGCAAACCGTTTCCGAGCTGTTCGTTCAGCAATAGAATCTTCGCCGTGCGCAAATGTTTCTGGTGGCCTTCTCTGTTTACCTCCTCTATTACACTCGAATAAAAGATGGCGGACATTTTCACGTTTGACGGCCTGAAACTCCACTGAGCTGTAGTCAAAATGCAATTCAATCTTTTTAAAAAAAGAAAAAATTCTGAAAGCGCTTGCCCAGAGGAACAAAATGAAATATTCCATGAATACCTCAAAAAATTACGAGAAAATTTTGAAAAACTGAAAATCACATGCTCAAGTGTTCGGTTATGGACTCACTCCATAGGACACACGGTGGGCATTGTGACTCGCAACTATTGAAGTGCCATTTTCTGCTAGATTAATGAGCAAGAACGTAATGTGACCCAGCTCAGGGAATAAAGAATAGATCATCGAGTAATACGGCACCGGTGGTAATAGGATTTTTATGGATAAAGCTAAATGAAGAAAAGGAGACTCCCAACCTAATCCTTACCCTATTCGTTATTTTCGTTAGGGAAATCATTTTTTGATGGGTTGGTAGGGTCGCACAATAGTTTGTTGCTCCGAAAATTGTACGGACTGCGAAATCAGGTGACCTTACCTCATGCCAACCAATATGCGCGATATCATTCCAAGCTGACCTGATCCGCTTTTACATGGACTCTTAACAAGAGGAAGAATGAGGCCCGCTCTGTGCGATCTTTAATTTTCAAAGGTAAACGGATGCGTTTTGAAACTACGGCGGTGGCCTAATAGTCACCGCTTGGAAAGTTACCATTGGGTCCGATAATTTGGTCCTCCTACCGCCAACGGTTATGGAATGTCCTCTACATACGCTTGCTTTTGAAAGTATCATTCCAAATTTTTCCGGCAAGAAAGTCCTCGACTCACCGTTGATAAAGGTGTGCACACAAAAAAAGATACATAATGACCAAAAACGGCAACTGTCGAAAAATCCTGCAAAATCGTTGGTGAGCGAGTCACCAAATTTAAATCAGCTTTTACTTCCTTCAAAAAGATGCTAGCTTAGTTTGCAGATTACCTTATTATTGTAGTTCAAATTAACGACGAAGAGTTAAAAATCAGTATATAATGAGCAATTTGGGTCAACCGGTTCCCATGTGAATGGGTACAGAAAAAACGGCGGCTTTCTTTCAGCAGTCAGCAATGAACTTAATTCAGTTTAAAATCCTAGGTTATCCAAATGTATGGCTACATGTGGCTGAATGAATGTATAATTATTGATCTTCATGGTATTGACTACGTAAGATCTAGATTGGGCCTTAAGACGCAACGACACGAGCATGTTCCGTAACAAGATAGGTGAAGGCATTCTCATCATAAGTATAGCTTCAACAAGTCTCTGCATACTACCGACAAGCCTGAGACATGATGTTCTATCGTACTCCAGGCAGTTAAATAAATAAATAAATTGTATATTTAAGGCCCAGAGGGTCCCCATCATTACAAAATTAATATCACGGTATAAATAAATACAAAGTGGATAATTGCTGCAATAGGTGAGCAGCCACATGAACAGCAGAAATGAGTAATATGGTAGGCATATCCGATTCAGACCGATTTGCCCTTTTTAAAACAATAATCAACAATCTTTGGCATATACGGTGAACTAGAAAAGAAGCAGTAAAAAAAACTCCTACGGTTAAATCGGAGGCGGAGTTCGACGAGCCACCAATTAAAAAAACTAGGATAAAAAAACTGCTTCCCTTAAAAATTAATAGCTAGATGCAATGGGATAGTATTGTGATGTTGCTAACAAAGTAAGAGGCTTCGGAACTCTCCTTGTCGGGTGAGAGATAATATAGCAGTCAGAGCTACTGTTAAAAATTACCAGAGGACGTGAGAGAGGAGGAACTCATCGTTACAAGAGCTGGGAACGTGCTTGCACTTCCAATGTTCTTCCAGACTGCCTACAAGAGACTCTGCCGACCAGGAAGATCAGCTGATGCTCCGATGGCCTTTGAAATTCTGAACGGGACAGCATCGATTTGTCAATGCATTGTTATTCCAGATATCGACCTTGACAGGCCTGCCGCAGCATCTAAGATCATGAAGAGACCCCGACTGTTATCTTCTATCGAAAAATGTTTGACGGGAAAATGGTTGAGACGTCTTGCATGGCCTTCGTAAACCGTCCACGGCGTCACTTTGTACGATAGTGTAGGCAGGACAACAGCCCTGTGCATTCTTGTGTGCAGGATGCCACAACAGCTCCCGACGGAGTGCTGTGGTCAGCTGAATATCTGACTGACTTCAGAGATCCGACTTCCAATTTCGTAATCCATCTCGGAATTCTCTAAGGCATCTCTCTTTGGGCCCCCTTTCTCCTTCTGGGCTGGTCGCCTCTCGTGTTTGGTTCTTTGATGATGAAGCTTAGCGTTATGGCAAAAGATCAAGTTCTCGTCGTCGGTAGGAACCCGGTTTAAAAGTGTACCTTGCATCCGAGTTTGGACCGGTAACGTCCTCGAAACCATAACTTTTACCCTCTTGGGACGTGACCGTAGCCATTCGGCGTTTTCGTCAATCTTTCACTCCTGGACCAGATGGCGTCCCGGTCAGCGTTCTAAAGGTGGATGCAAACGATATATTTCCGTCCCTTCTGTATAAAATATTTAATCTTTCTCTTGAAAGTGAAACCTTCCCTATTTTATGGAAGGAATCGCACATATTGCCTATACCCAAACACGGCTGACCTACGTCATTTGACGACTTTAGGCCAATAAATACACTGCCAACAGTCTCGAAGATCTTAGAGACCTTGATCAAAGACAAGATGATGTGTCACCTAAGAGAGAATAACCTTATTAATGCGGCTCAGCATGGATTTCTCGAAAAAAGGTCTTGTGACACTTGCCAGCTCTCTTTCTTTGATCATGTGCTACAATCTAGAGACAGCGGTTTTGCAATTTACACCGTTTACTTCGATTTCACTAAGGCTTTTGATCGTGTTGACCATGATCTCCTACTGCTGAAAAGTGCCTCCTTCGGCATAGGTAACAAGCTTCTGAACTTAATATCTTTCTATTTGAATGCTCGCGCACAACGGGTTAAAATTTCTGATGTTATCTCCAACCCCACGCATGTGAGGAGCGGAGTTATTCAGGGCAGCGTGCTCGGCCCGCTTCTATTTTGCCTTTTTGTCAACTATGTTCCTGATTGTTTTCAGTATGGTAGGCCATTTATGTACGCTGATGACTTAAAAGTTGCCTATCGATATAAACCGGTCGATCGCAACATCGTGCTTGAGCTCTTAAAAAAGGATCTTCAGGCCTTCGCCCAGTGGTGTCGCACATAACGCCTTTCACTTTCTTGGCACAAGTGCTCCGTTATGGTTATTGGCAACAACTGTCAGCCTCACCTAAGCTTAGACGGTCACGACCTTAATGTGCCCGGAGTTATAAAGGATCTGGGCATATCATATTCTAGTAGTCTTAATCTGTCAGAGCACTGCGCCCTGATTGTCTCGAAAGCACGCCAAACTATTGGGTTTATTTTCAGAAATTTTAAAACCGTCAACATTAGAATCAGCCTCTATAAAATGTATGTCAGGCCTAGTCTGAAATACTGCTCGGTTCTATTTAGTCTTCTGCACGCTAGTGAACGAAAGAAGATAGAATCAGTCCAGCACTTCGGTACAAAAAGAGTTTTTCTATTCAGAACACCGAAACCCGTACTACCAGCAACGCTGTGAGCTTACAGGCCTTGACCTGTTGTGGCTTCGCAGATTACATAAGGGACAATTTTTTTCTGTTTAAACATCTAAATAGTTGTACCTTTTTAACCCACTTACATCTCTGAGGCAGCTTGCCAACTCTCGGCGCACCAGTCATTGAGATATATTTTTATTTTCTTCCTTTGACACGCCCCGTTAGATGCCGTCAGTTTTTTGGTAAACGCTTAAGCAATTTGGAATAAGCTACCCAGAAGTATCAAAAAGTCAGCAAAGCTATCCCTTGTTTACGAGAGCTGTCACTAGTTTTTCTACATTCAGGAAACCTTCCAAAAATTTTGAGTGCTGACTCTGTGGAAGCTCTCTTCTGTTCTGATGGCGTTCACAGACTCTGAATCCTGTGCCGGACTTCATGCTGAGGTCGACAGCGAACAGCCGTTCGCCGTCATACCTGCTGGTGCGGAATACCGGATCCATAACACTTAATGGAGACGTCCTTCACCGGGCACATGTGTCAACGCTTCCCTGTCCTGAACTTTAATCCCTCAATAAGCTGCAGTTTTTTCTCCTGAAAAACACTTGAAACAACGATCAGAAGTTTTTTCACTGTCAGCTTGACCCTCTACTGTATATTTTTTTTGATCTTACCTGTAAACTGGCAATAAATAAATAAATATGTCGTGCGGACAGAGACTCTTTAGATTTAACAGGTTACTTAAAATTCTTTTCACGGAGATCGTGAGTAAGCAACTTACCTAGTAAGCCATTTCTAATGTGCCATCTAGTTGACTTGATCAGGAGCCCCAATTTATAGGCAGCTGGAATAAACATAAATCATAGAACTAAGGACGCGTTGTCCTGTTTAATTTCTGAGCAACTAAATGCGCGAATTTGGAGTTATTCCTTCGGAATAGACCTTTTCAGGTTCGATCCGAAATCTGAAATCTATCAGCTATTGCAGTATACCCGTGAGTCAGTAGTATCCATGTCTTCAATTTTCGGACCGAGCCCGTAAAGGTTTGTCCTGAAGGATTTATTCCAATTTCGCCAATTAATTTCCTCAGAAATTAAACAAGCCAGGATAAGGCTGGAGTTCCTATACCTGAAAATACGCGGGATACGCTGTTAGGCCCACTGACGAACCGAACTTCTCACAGCGGCGTCAAGTAGCGGCACAAGATCGACGAAGCAGGTGTGGATGGGGTTTTAGCTAGTAAATGTGTTGTATGGTAAATAATTATGTAGTTAAGAAGGTATTGCTAGACATTATAAACAGATAACAGCTTGGTAACTCCGTTTTAAAACCATCAGTTCAACAACAAGGGTGAAATTCTGCTCTAATCCGATATAATAAGCGTCAAACGCTTAACGTTATGCAAATCAGACTATCATTACTGTTTCGATTTTGTAACAAAGGAATTTTTCTCGTCTTGCACTCAAATCGATTCTGAAGAGACAGGTGGAATTTTATGCCTAACTGCGCATGAGTTAGCAGGGTATGCGAGTGGCTGGGCGGTTTTGCGTCTTGTGCTTTGAGTGACAGTTCATGATGGGAATTACAAGGTTTCATTACTTACCTCTAAGGACTCCGAATCATCAACCTGTGCCTATCTCATGTATACTAACTTCCTGCTTGAGCAGGGCTGTCTCCTCCTCGGCTGTTGCTGCTGACTCGTGCAGCCTAAACTCATGCCTTCGAAGCCACGTTTGCAGTTCACGTTATGAATTTAGATTTACTCATTATTTTTCGGTCAGTTGTAAATTCTGTTTAGCCATTGTATGCTCCTCCAACTTCTGCCCGCTTCTCAGACCTGCATGAAATTGGCTTCTGATGAACGTGAGCCATCAGCTTCGTTGCTAGCCCTTTTAAAAAATGGAAATGTCACAAATAAAAGAGTGCGATCTTCCCAAAAAACCTTTTTGAGCACACTTCAGGCTATATCTACAGTAGGTGGCTTGTAACGTCAGATCAAATTCGGAAACATATCCGTTAGAAATGATTACGTAGGTCAAATTTAATACTTATTATCATGCAGCATGATCCCTTGATCACTTGCGCCAGGATGCTGAACTTTGAACGAAATTCTTTCTGATCGTGTGCAGAAGCTGCGTTTGCAGAAAATGACTACTTCATAAGTAGGATTTTTCCATTGATTTTAAGCCTATTTTATCGAAAATAGTTTAGTAAATTTTATTTTTCGTAATCCTTTAGCAGTGAATCGTGTCTTTCTTTACGTTGCATACTCAAACTAATGATATTTTCGGTTTCGAACGGTTCTGATTATAAGATTTTTGAGTTGTGAAATGTCCAGTTAAATATCAGCGCATTCACACGTTCACTAATGTGATTTAATGAAGTTGTATCATTTTATGAGTTTTGTACCGCATCTCCTTAGGAGGTTAGAAAAAGCTGTGATTTTCCTTACATAGAAAGTGTACATTTTGGATTTTGGAAACCCTGCGTGCTTGTGCGACGGGATGACCGTTTCAGAGGTATTCGGGAGTTGAAACTAACCTTTTTCAAACCTAGAACATACGATGTTATCGAGTTTAACAGTTAAAAAAGAAGTTATGTCGTGGAAAGTGTGTGCTAGAAAGAACGCTGACATTCGATGAAAAAATTCACAATAACTGAGCAGTTATTTTTTAGCTGGTATGATTTTTGAAAGCTTTGGAAGGCTGAGCATAATTAAGCTATCACCTTGGCGCGCATGAAATACCTTTGGTTTATGTTGCATGATAATTATTATTGCAAAAGCACCTAGTTAATTTTTCTAACAAAAAGCATATCTCAGATTTTTATCAGAGCTTCGTCGTGTACTGCAAGTTTCATAAAATAACTTATAGGCAGGCTACTCGAACCAACCTCATCCTTTCTACGTCAAATATCAGGGCATAAAATGGATCTAGCAGTGACTATACTTCTTTCACTTAGCAGTGACTGTTGGTAAGCATTGAGGTACACTATAAATCAGAAACTTAATCGTGAATTTGCAGAGTTACTGGCAGGGGGCTTAAAAGTTCACGAGGACAAAAATGAACCCGCTGAAGAATTTTCCGTTTCCTTGATGTGGTTAGCATTCTTTCTCTTTAATTTTTGCAGACTTACAGCTTGTAGTCATAAAACTACTGTATAGGAACTTTGCTGGGCTTTGGCAGACACAATATCCGCACATCATGGCTGCATAGGTTTGTGCTACGATCAGCACCCATGAAAGCTGCACATTTGGAGTGAAATAAAATATTCTACTTGTTTTGATTGAGTAACCTTAACTAATAAGTAGACTTTATTGTCAGCTACTGGCGGCATGTCAGACCGGAGTAGATTTTTGTCACCAAAAACCCTACTGCAAGATTTTTGAACCTTCTCCTGACTTTTTGTCTTTTGAAAGGACAGAAATGGCTGATAAGCTTCCGTTTGAAGGTTTTGGGCCAGAATAATGGCAGAAAATGAGCCAATGGTAGCTCATTCGGTACAGCGGATGTACAGTTATAGCTTCCGGAATTTTTTCACAAAACTCCTAGTTTAAGTAAATACTATGCAAACGTTTTGCCTCTATCGTATAGTAAAACTTGTTTTGCTGCTCTGATTGGCGTATACACAGAAGACAGAAATCGTACATACAAAGCCAAGATCGCCTTCGGAAGTGCCTCCTTAAACGACACTTCGACCGTCGTTTTCAACGATATCCATCGTATGTGCCACGGAATTTTGGCGCAGGCATGGCGACTTGCGCAGGATCATAGTGAGGGTAGACTTGCACCTTATTTACCTCACTCTCGGTTCCTCTCTCCCATATGGGCCCAGTGTCAAGACAGTTTCAAGAAGACTGGCTATAAATCTTAAAACGGGAAGCCATAAATGACACTGAGCTTGAGGAATTTTACTCCAACGACTAAACCCCTGTGGTAATCGATCCGTATACAAGCGTGCCGGCAGTTGAACTTAGCAAACAGTATTTCCACAACAATAAATGACATGAATGCATTGCTTTAGAGGACAGGAAGCAAAAGATTACTGTGCAGTCAAAAACCCAACAAGACAGTCGACGTTAGAGGTTGTGGGCACGCAACTAGAAGGCGAGTCTACGAGGAAGAGAAAATATTGCAGAAAATAGGGAGTGCAGCTCTACCAGCCAAGTTGATTTTGATGAGTGTTCTGTCTGCTCACCACGATGAGGAGGGATTTAAACCGGGTTTAAGTGATCAGCAATGGAACTGTGGGCGTTCAAGGCGGACTCTTTGGGTAGATGTAACGAAAAAGAGCGTGGGGGATTGTATAAATATCCATCCAAGCCTCTTCAAAATCCATAGAATAAAAAACTTTTAAACCCCAAATGTACCGTCTTTTAGTTGCTTAAATTTAATAATTAAGCGTATTAAATAATGAGGTAAGCTAAAGGGTTTATATATCTTCCGCACTGAATATAATTAAATTTGTCCTGCCAGTGAAAATGAACTGAAAATAATTGTCCGTCAAGATGTTGTGATTCTTCCTTGACCAAATTCAAGCTGGGGATTGTTAACTGTTCTAGAGGAAGTCCACTCCAAACTGCGTGGGCGTTAGTTTAGAAGGATATTACATCAACTGACTATATTTAAAAAAATCACGTCCTTGAGGTAGCCTACGTAGGTGGGCTTTTAAAACGAAAAAGTCAGTTTCCTGCTCTCCAATCACTTAGAAATTTGCGAAAACATATCAGTTGCCTATTTTACTCGTGATATACTTATTTTTTATCTTCTCTGTGTTTGATTGAACTACGATAATGAAGCTAACTGTGCACTTCGTATGCACCCTTTTTAACGAAAAACATTCCTGTGCCAATTTCGCAACAAATTTACCGACGATTTTTCATGAATCTGGCAGTTACAAGTTGCAATCAATAGGTCGCGTTCGTGATCCTCCCATGGCGTATTTGTGCATATCTCTTACATTTTATTCAGAACATATTAGAATAATACTTTAAAAATGAAACGTATTTCTGTCTCCCTCTCTCTCGCTCTCTCTCTCTCACAAACACACACGATAGTTCGACCGTCGTAGTCCGACGATATCCACAGTATGCTCCATAGAAGGTGAAGCAGGGACGGTGACTTGCGCGTGAATTAGTTTTAAGTTATAGTAGCCTTGCGCTGAAGCTACCGCAATCCCTCCTCCTCCCCCACCTGAGCCCGGTGTCATGACAGAGTCAAGAAGACCAGATGCGGGAGAGGACGCAGATGGCTAGCGCGGCCGGGTCCCTAAGTCCTAGCCGCCCCTAGGCGTTCCACCACACCTCACATGTTCGGCATTTGTTAGCGAAGCACAGCCCGAATAACGCATGCCGTGCCCTGATGTGGCCCCCGTGTAAGTCCAACGCATTTACCACGTGGCTCGTTTAGGGGGCAAACACACACACACACCCGACAGTTCAACCGTCGATTTCGACGAGGTCCAACGTATGCTCCACGGAAGGGTGGTGCAGGGACGGTGACTTGCGCGTGAATTAGTTTAAAGTGATAGTAGCCTTGCGCTGCAGCTACCGCAATCTCTCCTCCTCCCCCACCTGAGCCTGGTGTCATGACAGAGTCAAGAAGACCGGGGATGGGAGAGGGCGCAGGTGGCTGGCGCGGCCGAAGCCACCCCTGGGCGTACCACCATACCTGGCTCGGATACCACGGAGTGGGAGTGCCATAAAGGCCACATTGAGAAGGAGCCATTGCAGCCAGACTCTCAGTCCGCCAGTCAGCCACTCCACACAAAACATACATTGGGCTGACCACGCGGTCAAGTTACCCCGTCAGTTGGCAACCTTCCAAGCCATGGCTTTTAGCGCACCGTGATAGCTTCAAGCGCATCAGATTGTTTATAGTGAGGAAAATTTGCTGAGCTGTCGACCTCACTCTCTCCCCCACACCCACAATCAGACAACCGTCCGAGCCAATCAGTTGTCTGTTGTGGGAGTGCGCGCATTTGCTGACGAGTTGGCATACCCGTCTTCGCATGCCACAGCACGAACAGGCCCCCATAACGCACACACCAGGATTCATTTACTCAGGGGATAGAAACGTCGATGACCATCGACTTGATAGTAGACTTACGCTGCATCTACCGCACTCTCTCCTCCTCCCCCACCTGAGCCCGGTGTCATGACACAGTCAAGAAGACCGGAGATAGGAGAGGGCGCAGGTGGCTGGCGCGGCCGGGGCCACCCCTGGGCGTACCACCACACCTGACTCGGATCCCACGGAGTGGGGAGTGCCATAAAGGCCACATTAAGAAGGAGCCATTGCAGCCTGACTCTCAGTCCGCCAGTCAACCAATCCACACTAAACTCACATTGGGCTGCCCACGCGGTCTGACTTATCCTTCAGTTGGCAACCTTCCAAGCCACGGCTTTTAGCGCACCGTGATAGCTTTAAGCGCGTCAGATTGTTTATAGTGAGGAAAATTCGCTGAGCTGTCGACCTTACTCTCTTCTCAACCCCCACAATCAGACCTCCGTCCGAGCCTGTCAGTCGTCTGATGTGGGAGTGGGCGCATTGGCTGACGGGTCGGCGTACCCATTTCGCGCGCCACAGCACGACCTATAGCCCCAAAACGCACACTATGATTATTTACTCAGGGGATATGGAGGAGCCATCGCCGTCTGACTCCAGTGCGGCAAGCATAGTATCGATCGGGTAAACGCGCGCAATAACAATAATGTAAATAAAATACCCGTGATTTATTTTACTCAGGATATGGAGGTCATCGTCTGACTCCCAGTCCACTGGTCGCCTGTACCGACACAATGTTAATACGCAATTCTGGCCAATGGCAATGCCACGGTCTTCGCGTAGTCAGGATTGGCAGCCTTCCAAACCACGGTTTCTAGGACACCGTGATATATTCAGGTACGTGATGATGGTGAGGGTGTTGTCTATGTATTGCTGTAGGTAGTGTGCGCTGATGTGGCTTAGCCTCCGGTGGTTTACCGCAGGTTGTCTTGGGGGCGCATTTGTCCTGATAGACCAATGCGATATGTAAATGTACGAGAGCAGTGAGGGCAGTGAAGGCGGGCGCGGCGACTGTATGTCGGAGCCCCAGGCACAGGTTCACCAGCCTCCGTGCGATGGATTCGCAGGTGACTGACCAGGCCAATGCGTTATTTGAGATTGTGGGCGCAGTGTGGGCAGGAGAAATCGGGAGAGGCTGGGGGGTGTCATTCATGGTAGTGGCGGTGGCTGTGGCGGTAAGAATGGTAGGAGCGGAGGGTGTGCATGGTGTATCGGTGTTGTCGGCATTGTGGTGAATTCCGCTGTCATGGATGCGCATGTGACCGAATAGGCCCATGCGATGAATGAATGCGCGAGGACAGTGAGGGCAGTGGAGACGGCGATCTCTGCTGTGTGTTTGTGCTCCAGGCACTGGCTCACCGGTCTCTGTACGATGTATTCGCAAGTGACCGACCAGGCCGATGCGTGAGGTGAATGTGCGGTCGCATTGAGGACAGCTTAGAAGAGAGTCCCCATCGCTGCTATTGGTGGAGGTGGTGACGGCAGTGGTGGAGGTTGAGGTGTGGTGGGAAAAACAGGCGATGAGTATTGGGATGTGGACTCAATGATGGTGGGAGTAATGGAATTGATGCCAGGAGTGAGGGTGGGGGAGTCTAAAGGAGGGTTGACAGAATTTGACGTAGAAGTTGGAATTGTCGGATTGTTGGTGCATTGCGTCCGAAGATTTCCAACCAGGCCGATTCGCGCGCGGAAGGTGCGTTGACAGCGCGGGCAGGTAGGAAGGGCCTGGGCATCTGCGGTGTTGGTCTGGGGCACTGGGGACCTTCGTGCCACTCTTTTGTCCTTGGCGGCGGCGATCCGGTTGGCCTCATATATTGCTGCACCAGTCTTCACGGATCTTGTCCATGCCGGTTTATCCTGGGCGAGGTCCTCCCAAGTTGCCGGGTTGATTTGCAGTTGCTTCAGCGATTTCTTCAAAGTGTCCTTGTAGCGTCGTTTTTGACCTCCCTGTCGGCGAGCACCCGTAGCGACATCTCCGTAGAAAAGTCGTTTGGGTAGTCGCTCGTCGTCCATCCTCACCAGGTGGCCGCTCCATCGCAGTTGCACCTGCCTCAGCATGGCGTGGATGCTGAGGATTTCGGTCCGCTCCAGGACTTCCGTGTCCGGGATCCTGTCTTGCCATCTCAGCTTCAGTATTCTGCGGAGGCAGCTGAGATGGAAGTGATTCAGCTTCCTGGCTTGATTGGAGTAGACGGTTAAGGTCTCCGCTCCGTAAAGGAGTGTCGTCAAGACGACGGCCGTGTACATCTTCAGTTTGGTGTTCAGGTGAATACCGTGGTGATTCCACACGGGAGGCCTGCAGTCGGCCGAAGGCCTGACTGGCTTTGGAGATCCGTTGGGCAACCTCGTCATCGATTCTCGTGTTGCGTGATAGCGTGCTTCCTAGATAAGCGAAGGTTTCCACATGTATGAGTTGAGCACCGTTGACATTGATTTTGGGGAGCATTGTATTCCGCGCTGGGTGGCGGCTGGTGCATGACAACCGTTTTGGCTGTACTGATTGTTAATCCGAAATCGGCGCAGCCTTTGGCGATGAGCTCCATGCTCCTTTGCATGTCCTCCTCCGTCACGGTGTTAAGGGCGCAGTCGTCCGCGAAGAGCAAGTCATGAACTGTAGTCGTAGACACGTGCGTTGTGGGCTGCATACACCGACCGTTGAGAAGTTGCCCGTCAGTTCTGTAGGCGATGCGGATACCAGGCTGCTCATCACGGTAGGCGTTCATCAGCATAGCCGAGAACATGAGACTGAACAGGGTGGGAGCCAATCACAGAGTTGCCGGTTCCCCTTCCGTTTGTAGAGATGGACGATGATCGCGTGTTTGAAATCCTGAGTAACTTGTCCATGGCTCCACATCTCCTGGAAGAATGTTGTGAGTTCTGCCATCAGCCGGGGCCCACTGTGCTTGTAGACTTCCAGTGGGATTGCGTCGGCTCCCAGTGTTTTACCGCTGGAAATCTGCTGCACGGCCCGGATGGTTTCTGGTAGGGAAGGCGGCAGATCCAGGTCATTGTTCGTGTCCACTTGAGGGAGCCGGTCAATGGCAGCATCAGAAATGGCTGATAAGCAATTAAGGACACTTCTGCCACTCCCTGCCAGGCAGCGTGGTCCGTCCCGACGCGGGCATTGAAGTCACAAAGGACAATTAACTTGTCCTCTTTCGGCACAGTCGCCAGTAAGGCGTGCAGGTCCTCGTAGAATTTGTCCTTCGCCGCATCAGAGCTCGTCATTGGGGGAGCGTAGGCGCTGATGATGGTGGCGAACTGGTCTCCCCGAAGAGGCAGGCGGAGGCTCATCAGGCGATCATTGATACCCTGCGGCAGACAGGGCAGACATCCCACGATGTCGTTACGGATGGCAAAGGCAACACCAGCGTCGCGTCGCTCTGCCTTTGGCCGGCCGCTCCAGAAGAAAGTGCAGCCGGCCCCCACCTCCTCCAGCTGACCCTGCTCAGAGAATCGGGTCTCGCTGAGAGCAGCAATGTCCACCTTGTAGCGCGCCAGTTCCCGAGCGACTAGCGCCGTCCTCCGTTCCGGCCGGTTGCTCCTAGGATTGTCTAAAAGGGAACGAACATTCCAGGCTGCTAGTGTGAGTGAACTCACCCGAGCAGCCTGGAGGGTATGGCGAGAGGGATGGGGACGGGGGGTATTGTTGTTTGTTTGAGTTTTACGACCGCGTAGTTTGCGATCTGCGAGCCGCGGCGACTGCAGAAAACGTGAGACCCAGCATTTTTTTAGGGCACATTTTCTAGCCCCTTCCTCCGCGAGGAGGCAAGCAGTGCTATCCCTAAATTGGGCTGCTCGGACATCCCAGACGGCTGCCAAACTCCACTATGGGTCACGGATTTGTTTTAGTGGGAGAACGATCCGAGTTAGTCTGGGCCGCCTACGGGGTTGCTGTCGCTCCCACCGTAGGAGTTTTTGAGAGGGGGGAGGTGGGAAGTTCGGGAGTCAGACATACCGGGTGTGGAGGCACACATAAAACCGAAGACCCTCACTTGGTTTAGCCCGCCGGTCGTAACGGTTGCCCAGGGTGTGGCCGCTGGGAAGAACCCAACTTCGAGGAGCCACAGGTGAGAGTTGGGTACCAGTTAGAGGCGGCCACAGGAGCATTCACCCCTTGTACGAGACAAATGAAGCGACCAAATGCAAGCTGTGTGGTGCTGCCCCTATCTAGTACCCCTATATATATATCGGAAGGTAAAGCTATCTCTGGGGAGGATAGTTTACTCATCTGACGTTCCATAGTCGTACTTGAGCACACCATCGGAGACAGACAAACATACTAAATACGTAATTTTAATAGGTCTTTCCTGTTCCCTCCTGAGAGTTCCACCATTCTGCTTTTTTGTCCAATTGGTGTAGGACAGCCTCGTATGGCGCTGGTGGATATACCCTACGGTTGATTGAATTTGGCATCAGATTTCCAGATTTCGATTATCTTCCTCACCATTTTGCTTTCGGTTCGAGTGACTGCTTTTGCACGGTCGAAACCGAATAAGTGATTATGTTCGAGGGTGTGCATTGCGACATGCGATCGCACGTCAATTCGCTTTATGGTCAGAGTGTGCTCATTCATTCGCGATGCCAGTCTTTTGGCCGTCATGCCACCTGACGTGTCCTCAGGTGGCAGCCGTCCCTTGAGCTGCATCAGCAAGCACCGTATGGTGACCTCTGACCTGTGATCAAGGCTGACGTTGAGGGGTCTTGGCATGCGTTCAGTGGCCTCGGAGACGTCTCGCATTTAGGGCAGAGCACGGAAGATGTCGGGTTTTTGCTTATGCCCGCCGTCTGTCTTCGCGTGCCTTTCGTATAAGCATTTTTTATGAAGCTACGCGGGTATCCGTTGGAGAGGAAGAGTTGTCACAGGGACTTACGCTCTAGTAGCTTTTCGACCTCTGTGCTGCAGTGTGTTTTGATGCGGAGCAAGAGCATTCAGAAGCAACTGCGTTTATGCAACAGGGAATAGTAGCTGTTGTTATGGAGGATTTTTGCCGTGTTTGCCATTTTTCGAAAGACACCAGTCTACAGGGCTCCGTCTTCCTGCCTCGACACCTGGACATCAAGGAAAGAAATTTATCCGTCCTTTTATTCCTCCATTTTAAATTGTATTTCATGAAAACGGAGTTCAATGTACTTTTAAAGGCTTCTTTTGGGTCTGGACGCAGGAGAACAAAGCTGTCGTTCACGTAGTGCATCCAAACTTTTGGCTTATGGGACAGAAAGATCGTAGTTTCTAGTTCCTAGAAAACAACCTTCGTGAGATAGCCCGAGATCGATGAGCCTATCGAGGTCCCCTGGATTTGCTCGTAGACCTGTCCATTAAATGTGAAGTACGTACTTCAGCAGTAATCTAATAACTCCATTACATGCTTCCTTTTAAATGGTTTCCCTTCATCATATCGACTCTCCAGTAGGTCGCTGATAACTCCAGTGGCTAATTCTTTAGGAAGGCATGTGAACAGGGAGACGGCGCCAAAGAATGCCGTTATTTCATCAGGGGCTATTATGACGCCTCTGAGTTTTTGCAGGAAGTGTGTTGAGGACACGGCTGTGTGTTCTGAGCCTTCCGTCAGCTTCTTCAGATGTTTAGCAAGTCAGTTAGCCAGCCTATATATAGGTGTCGTAAGGGAAAGTTTGGCTAGTTAATTTTTGGTAGACCGTTGAAACGCGCTATGGCAGCATCCTGTGGTTTCATCTGTCGCCAAGCGTTTTCGCATATCGCCTGCTGATTCCTCAGGCTCTTCGTGATTTTGGCCACAAGTGTTTCATGGAGTCGACGATTCTGTATGAATGGCTATCATTCAGCAGCTCATGTGCTTTGGCTACGTAATCTGACTTTTCAAAGATCACGGTTGCCCTTCATTTGTCTGCTGGAACAATCACAGTTTCATCATCCAATTAATTCCTTTATGGCCCTTATCTCAGCTGAGGATACGGATGGATTTGGCCTGTGGGCTAGGATGAGAGATGCGACCCGCTAGCGAATCGAGTTATTGGAGTCTTCTGTGTTGATCGCCTGTCTGCTGTTTGGATGACAAGTTGTGGACAGCTGACAACTGAGGCACTGTTGCTTCGGCTTGTTTAAGACCACTCATTTTGTTCAGGCATTTTGCCCGCTTCTTATCTTGCTCGTCCTTCACCTTAATCGTGATCCAGTTCTGTAGGTTTCTCAATGTTTCCATGCCGAGGTATGATGCATATGCTGCTTCCAACCTTTCGATTTCCATGCTCTACTTGCTCAGGCGTGAAGAGGAAAGACTTATTTAAATTATGCGCTTACCTTTTTGTCTATCTCCGATGATGTGCTCAAGTGTGAGTATGAAACGCCAGATGAGTAAGCCATTCTCCCCAGAGATCGCTTTACCTTCGCATTCTATATCAACACCTGGGGTCAGCCTTTTCGCGTATACATATGGTAAGTAGGTGCTGTAGGACACATTCGTCCCGTTGTGCCTTTGGGCTCACTATCGAGCCCCACTAGCAGCCGCAAGGTTGAATAACATGACTGGCAAAGACAAGGGAGACTGAAATAGCCATTTCTGTTTGTATTAGTCATCATCAGCCAACCATGTTGCTAAGGGTGCAATAGGCAAGAGATAAACAGCTGATGCGGACATAGCAACCATCTTACGTATTACTTGTGGCATTTGTCCTATGACACAACATTTTTTCTCCCCAGTAGCAAGCTGGAGGGTTAATAGAATGAGATCGAACAGGATTCTAACCACATCAGTGAGGGTAAATTGCTTACTTGACCTCTGTGTTTACCTCATTTCCTAAGTCATATGGCATACTGATGATCGGTAACAACCGTGAAATATCTGTCGGCGTCTTGCATGTTGCGCCCTCCGATATTCGATTGGTTCGTAAAATAGAGAAGACGGAGTGAGTTTGAAATGGGCAATCCATTTCTACACCACGTAACCGGACTTCTAAAGAAAATAAAACTGGCATTCTGAAATCTAGCAGGGGTCGGGACAAACTCGGTTTTTCTCAGGACTGAGATTCTGGCTAGATGACTCCTTCTCATTGGGGTTTTTATGCTTCTCTCGCTTACGTGGGATCCGAGCCGCCCTCGTGAAAAACTGGCACATTTCGCGGGCCCATGTCGTTTGTGGCACGCGTAGACGGACGGCCTGACTGCGCCCAATCCCGCCCCCGGTTTTTCTGATTCTGTCTCTCGACTTAGGGCCCAGGTGGGTGTGAGAAGAGGTATAGTGCGGCAGATGCTGCGCAAGTCCGCTATCAATATAAACTAATTTACATGCTGGTCACCACCTTGCGTCAATCATAACATGAGGTACACGATAGGCATTATCGTTAGCGATAGTCAAATCGTTTTACTTGGTTTAGCTCGTGCCCATCTGCACTAACAGAATACACTAGGTCGCTAAGCACTGAAGAACTCTTGCCCCTCGTAAAGGGCTTCTCTGTGGACCATATGGGCTTTCTCTGCGCCAAAATTTTATTTTTTCGTCCCAGGTGCTGGTAGAGGTTATGATTGTGTGTAAAAAGATGGATTAAGCCGGAACCAGTTTTTTTATCAGTCTACCTCCACCTTGAAAATCAAATGGAACGCTCTTATTCCCTCCTACTAGCCGGTCAGGTAGTTAGAAGCCCCGCCCTAGTGCCTTTCAATTTCTCCCATTCTGCCGGAATAAATATGTTCGCATAACTCATCGGCGCAACGTTAAAATCTTCTTCGCCCCACAGCGCGACAGGACCCGATAGTCTAGTGTGATTTGCTGATTTCAACTCCCGAAAGGTCCTAGTGTTCAAAATATCTCAGTTAGAGGCAATCTCCCGTTTTTTAGTAACTGAAATAGCCAGACATCTAGAGCAAGATATATTTGAAATTCCCTCGGTTTTTTATGTCACGCTCTTGCTTGAAAGCGTTTACCTCAATTAGCTGAAAAGAAAACACATTCTCTAGACCTCTCAATAATTGTTTGCCGTTACATCCTTCTCTTCTAACGCGGAAGCTTGTACGTGGCCACTTCCGAAGTTTGTACAAAATTTGTCGTTTTAAACTACGTGGAGAGTACGTACCAGGCGGAAGATAAAAGTGGAAACTTAAATTTTAAAGTTGCGCAAATTGCCCTCAAAAGATTAAACGATGACTTGGTGAGCATACGCGCTGTTTTCGATAACTCCTCTTCAGGCCAGTACAGTTATAGGGAAACGTTGGAACTTAGTAGAAATTTAAAACATGAAAAGGATCATGTTCGTTCGTTCGTGTGTGTCATGTGAGAAGTGTGCATAGGGGATGGATGATATGAAACAGTGTGTTAGGTGGCAGTGAGTGTTTGGTAGAGCCGTTCTAGGGGAAGGGGAGGACAGAGATGGCGCGGGCGAATGCATGCATTTAGACGACCGTTGGCCAAGCAAAGCGCGGAGCTTGTACGAGGTTCTTTTGTGCGCACAAAACCGGCTTATTCAACCTTATGGCAGTTGCTTCTGCTGCTGCTAGTAGACGTTGATCCAGTGGCTTGGGGGGTAGTTTAATGGGACCTTAAAGAATACACGGAAAACTTCGCTGGGGTCCACACGATGCCCGGAGTCAACAATATGTGCAAGGATGGCGCTTTTTATGCTGTTGACTTCTCCTTTGCTCAGCCATGCTGGGAGGTGTTCTCTTATTCTTTTGGATAGGGGCTGACTCATGCGACCAACATAACCTGCTCCAAAGGAGCAAGCAAATGAGTAAATGTGCATGGAGGTGGTCTGTTTTTTGCAATTGAATTGAGGTATTACGACGCTCAATTTGTTACTTCTCTAGCAGAAGTCGAGAGCAGAACCTTTGAAGTTGACTCCTTGCATTCAGGTCGTAGTGCGGGTATATTAAAAGTTATTTTCGACAAATCGCTTCTAGGTAACTACGCCATTTTATCGACGATGAGAACTGTCTTGTAACTTTAACGTTCAAAGGTTCAGAAAATAATTGGATAAAGAACTTCGTCTCATTGAGTTTCTTGTTGGTGCAGAAAATTTTGCCGGCTAACCACGTTGAATACTGCGAGTTTTTTAAATTCTCCTACCTAATTTGCGGCTGCGTTGAAGCGTGCTCATTCGTTGATCACTCATTCGAACTAGAATAATATGGTCAGTTAGGTTGATTGCATCCTAGGCAGCTCAACGCTTGTCAGCTCTTTTTTGCTAGCAGGGACGACGAATCCAGCTAGACAGGAACACAAAAACCAATAGCCGGCATTTATGGTTTTAGGGAGCAGGCCTCAGACGTCGGCCTTACTCGACAAATTAATCAAGTCATCTGCCAAGTTACTCGTAAAGTTCTTTTCCTTAGTCCTGTACATCGTAATGTCAATATCACCAGCCTTGTTCAGCATCGAAATGCTGACCCAGTTTCCTGACAGTTCGACTAGCAACGCAATGAGATGGGAAACAAAGCTCGAGAAAGGACCTTAAGCTCGGAGATCTGCAAATCGACTGAGACCAAGCTGACGTCAAAAGCAGATCTGCCCAAAGTTACCATGTGCAGCGGAGTCATGAAAATCAAGGACCGATTAAATCCTAGTATAGCACTTCCCGTGTCGAAACTTCACTTGTAACTACACAGTTCAGACTGGACGCCTGGGCCTCCAATGAGAACTCAGTCAATCGCTATATCGATCTGGCACCTGCATACAGAGCCCTGCACAATTGCCTCTGGACTGGTGGTACTGGCGTTTGCTTGGACCCACCCACCCTTTGACCGTCGTTTGTTTTGTTGCTGTTTTTATATCTCTGACGAGGGACTACAGCAAGAGTTCGAAAGCTCAGATGAATAAAGATATGCTTCCGGCGATCGAACAGCCACCTGGAGCGCAAACATTCGTCTAAATTCGTGAACTGCCATTGTGTGGATTTCGCAAAAAAGATGGCGAGTTTGGGGGATTTTTGTCTTCAAATTCAAACAGTGTTCTTCAACTTGCGCTCCACATGAGGGAGATTTTGAGCGTTCTCATGACTGGAACTCTACAAGCAAGTGGTTGCATACTCCTACAGGGCTCTTAACCGCTCAAGAGGGGTCACTGTTTCAAGGACACACCAGCTCGCCTGCCTGCACTCAAATCGGAACTACATGTGTTCTCCGTCTGCGCTGCTGCCCTCAACGATAAATCAAATTGCAGTCGCTGTCTGATTGGCCGCTCTTCAGCCTATAGCAGACGCACTCCAAAGACTCCTGTCGACGCTCGCTTCGAGGCACTTGAGCTCCTCGAATAACTAATGAGATCTCGGAAAACTTTGTCTATCGGATGGATGGCAATCACTGTCGCGTCCCAACACATAATAACAGCTGCTTCGGATACAAATTTGCCCGACCGATTTAGACTTTACGGTGTGGGAAATCAAATGTTTAAAGTGCGAAAATACTTGTGCTACCTCGGCATCACAGATGGAAGCCACAGAATGCTGGTGAAGTGTCTACGATTGACACCAGGGAACAGAAGACGGAAAAATGCAAGAGGAGTGCAACTATTTTGCTCTCTGCTTCAGCATCAAGGACTTACCGAGAACCACAGAGACCACTTTGGTGTGTCTAGTTAACCTTCTGCTGGATAGCTTCGGCGCCACAAGCTTGGGAATTCTCCCCTGGTGACCCAACGAGCTTGAGTAACATATAGTCGAGAAAGGAACTTGGGTGCGGCAGAGGAAATTTTGTGTTTAGCGACCCACTAAATTAGATCGTGATTCAGAGGTTGGAAAGCAATTTTTCAGGACCCAGAGGCCGTTCACCAAAAGAAATTGCAGTGAAGTGCCTAGCTTAGACCCCAGTCATCACCTGACGCACGCACATTCGCACACTAACAAGTCGGCATATTCTGTCCTTTCTTGAAGAATGGAATCTGCAAACAACAACTGACCTGGAAATTTCCTCAAAAGCCGCTGGTAGTTAGCATGGATGGGAACCACGAACATCTGCCAACGGACTACCACGACATGTACCTGTGTTCCTTGTGGTCCCGACGTATTTCAAGGTCACTATTACCTGTTAGTGGCCTTGACAGGCATTCGTATCCTAACTTGCGCTCACGCGCACGCGAGAAGAAGAAGAAGGCGGTGCGACAAAGCAGCGCAAGGCCGGCTGAGCAGCTCCCGATTTATTGAGTGTGCTGTCATAAGCTGCACAAAATCCATAGTTAAAAACAACCCAGAAGCTGGATTATCTGCGCTCGCCCTTCACTTACGTAGGCTACTACCACTGCGGTAGAATTAACCAGTAAGGTGCCATATGTGACAATCCGTTCCCACGCTAGCCACCACTTTGTTGCATTGTCTTTCTGTCCACCTCAAGCTCCTGGTTGATCCATTGCTGGAGTCGTCCACGTCTTGGCACCAGCTAGTCAACGTGCATCATTCACTGATCGGCTGCTGGTGATTCAGAGCAAAGACTCACGCCCTGGGTTCTAGGAATCCCAACGGACACACACTTGCCTGAATAGAGAGCTTATGAAAACTGCTGGCAGAGCCTCTTTTGCGCTATTTCGCTCAGTAAAAGTGATCCAACTCAAGCTGTCTTCCCTGACTTCTGATTTGGGAACCTTCGTGTTGTCTACCATCCTACTCTGACACAGACCCGAAAGTGTCCTTACATATGTCCATTCCGCCTACACACCCATGAACTACGTAGCCATACTGAGAGTACAAGGAACAGCTCCGCAGGCGGTCCAGTTTAACTTGCGTCATAAGTTGACTCTGCTTAGTTCTTGGGCCTTAGGGGATTCCGGAGGCCGACCTGTATTACTGTTGCAAACACAGTGGTTACGATTAGCGACCCTACTCTGGGTGAATGTTCCCATGGTGTGCCTCTCGCAAGTACTTACACGTGCGCACCCGTCGCAGTAGGGTTCTCGGCCAATCACGGCTCTCAATCGGTCAATCCTCTTCAAGGCCGACTCAGGCATGCACCCTCTGAAAGCGCTGTGACGCCTCCCTAACTTACACTCGTAGACACCCCTCTTGCGGGGCCGGACGTATGCCCTCCTCCGGCTGCCAACTTCTACTAACGTCTTCTACAATAGCTCAGTACAGAACGCGAATGCTTCCGACTGACGTCCCACCTCTCCTCCTCCTCCTCCTCCTCCTCCTCCTCCTCCTCCTCCTCCTCCTCCTCCTCATCCTCCTCCTCCTCCTCAAGACTGGGCCTGAAGGACGCAACGGCGGGGGTCTGTCTATAACTTAAGCTGCCGCGACGCTTCGGATGAAAGGGTGCTAGAAATGGTGTCCTAAAAATTTTTACAATCATGTCGTCCGAAAGCTGACCGTTGCTTGTGGATGCAGCAAACATGCGGTTGTATTAGCACACTAAAAACAACATTTATCCATGCCAACCTACACCCCCCCCCCGCTTAGTCTGTAACAGTAACTCCGCCCGCTATGTTAAAATTGAATTCGTTTTCCCTCTTAGACAACCCAATGCACAACTGAGCAAATATGAGGACAACTCAGGTCGCTCGCGATCTGGATCTCTACACGGTTGACATCGCGCCTATCAGCAATACTGGCTTTCGCAAGCGGGCAGGGTAGGTGGATGCGGAATACACATTCCACTGCGGTGGACGTCCTCAGGTCCTCGCCACAGTCATCAATAACGACACGCAGAGGTGGTTTTTCTGTCTCTCGCAGACAGAATTTGTCAACTTCACCAGCGCCAGTGCTCCCTCCCGCTACAACATGAAAGATAAGTTTTATGGGATACCTTACATCCTCTTAGAGATTACGACGAAGGCGGATAAATCGACCGCTCAAAGCTACTTTGATGTCTTCGTTGGCACAGGTTGCGATGACTTGGAGGGACAGGAAAACTGACGTGGAATCGACAGCTGCGCTGACTCGCGTCCGTTGCAGGCATAAACAAAACTTAACCTCTACCTCAACAACACATTCCCAGACATGCAGACTGCAGGCCGTGAACGTGGAGGCGTGACAGCAGCTAAAGTCATGAACAGCCGCTAGGCACTACGACCTTCGGCGCGGTTCGGAATAGAAAGAGGAATAGCTGCACACCAATTCAGAGAGAACATTATGTTCCGTACATAATTAATTGAGAATGGGCTTCAGCAAATTAGCGACTGGGCGCGAGGCGGACGTCCGGTGAGGGTGTGTCTGCGTCATCCTCGAAGTTGATTGGCCGGTTTTGGTGGCTGTGATTGGATGAAAACCAGAGAGCTTCGCAGCATGGCGCCATGGGAGCAGCATCCAGGGCCTCGGAATTTTAGACGAACGGCTGCCGCTGGTGCGTACGTGCAGAGCAGTGCTGCGGCAGACGAGCAGCCTCTTCTCGTCTGGAAGATGAGGTTGCAATTGCCATCCCATGAGGGGCCTACAGCTAGGCAGAAGTTGGCGAATTAAATACGACACTATTGGATACGGTTTAACATCAACTGAATGGTAACAAACATGTGGAACGAATTCTTGTCCTCGAGGAGCATACTGATGTTGAGAGCAAAGCAAAGAAACTGTCAGATACCATCTGTTTCCCTGTAATTAAAGTCATAACCGGCAGCATCAAAACGTGACCGACAATAACGATGAAGAGTTCCGGCATGTGCTCTCCGAAAATGCAGAGATTGCTGTGTCAATCACATGACGACAGCCAATAAGGTTACATTCACCGAAGACAAGGTTGAAAGCTTTCTAGATGCGATGAACCGACAAAGCCAGGTTTCCCCAATCTAAAATCGGAGTTACTGGCCAAGCTTTACCGAGACGAGAGGAGGAGCTTGCACACAGCTAAACGTACAGTCGCAGGAAGCGTTCTGTTCATCGGCGTGATATACTGGATTCCGGCTACCTGCAACCAATCAGCAAAGGACTCAACGTCGATGGGCCTCGAGCCGTCGCCACGCTGGTGTCGAGTCACTTGCGACTCAGACAATCGATTGAGAGGGGCGTTAGGTGGCGAGGGTGAGGAGCCGCGATGGCGCACGCGAAAGCAGACTGCCGCAGACACATAACGATTGACGGAGCTGGGAGGATACAGAAATCCCCAGGATATGCAAACCGAAGTGAGCTTACTAACTTACTCACAGATATCCAAACAGTCTGTGACACACAATTAAAGGAGGCTGTTTTACTGCTCAAGTGTGCAACCCTAATGTCGGCAAAATTTTAAATTCTAGAGCCTCGAGGCAAACACCCGGGTGGTACCGTCAACTACTCACCCAAAATCTATGAGGGAGCCCTCAACGGACTTCCTCCAGTGGACAATCAAAGCAGTGCAACATATTTTCAGTCAGAAATTCCCAGCTTCCAACTCATCCTCGGCCGAAATCATCCAAACGCGGTCATCCCGTTGATGCAGGAAGACCAGTTTTCTCAATGCCTGCTACAGAGTTCGTTGATTGCCGTGTGCATCTGACTTCTACTAAAATATATTTTTTTATTCTTCTCGTACTATAAGAGAGAAAGGGAGATACGCTTTTATTTTTAAAGTATCATTTCAAATTTTCAGCAAAAAGGCCTCCATTCACTGTGGATAAAATTGGTACGCAAAAGAGAGCACTGGAAGACAACAGATGATAAAAAGTAACCGAATAGATTTTTTATTCTTCTCGTACTATAAGAGAGAAAGGGAGATATGCTTTTATTTTTAAAGTATCATTTCAAATTTTCAGCAAAAAGGCCTCCATTCACTGTGGATAAAATTGGTACGCAAAAGAGAGCACTGGAAGACAACAGATGATAAAAAGTAACCGAATAGATTTTTTATTCTTCTCGTACTATAAAAGGGAAAGGGAGATACGCTTTTATTTTTAAAGTATCATTTCAAATTTTCAGCAAAAAGGCCTCCATTCACTGTGGATAAAAGTGGGTAAGCAAAACAGTTAGCACCGGAAGAAAACAGGAGATAGAAAGAAACCGAAATTTTCAACTGTCGGCATCATGAACGGTCATTCGTGGATGCGTCGCAAAATTGCGCCAGATTTTCCTTAAAGCGGTACAGGCGTCGTTTGAAAATGGCCTTCTTATAGCAGGTAATATAAACAAAGAGTGGTAAATAGGAGTATCTAATGAAAAAAGTAGGCCAGTGCATGCACATATGAGAAAAGTAACATGTTAATGGAGGATAAAAAATGGTTGCTCAAATTCAAAAGCCCGCCAGATATAATGTTGCCTATAAGACTTCATCTGGACAAACACAAAGGAGATTATCGCAGCAGGCTAAGTTGATAAAGGAGGCCCTGGCCGCTACGACCTTCTGGCCCGGTTCCATAGAAGGAGTGGGACGCCAGTTGGGAGGGTAGTTTATTCTGTACAGAACAATCGCAGAACGAGTTGGATGAAGTTGGCCGCCAGACGAGGGCACGTCCGACCGCCGCGTCTGCGACGCTCCCAAGTGTGTGAGACCGTGCGGTCTTCACAGGGCATCCAGCGCGGTCAGGTGTGAGTCGGCCTTGAAGATGATTGGCCGATGCGGACAGCCAGGATTGCCAGGGCCAGATAACGACTGGTGCGCACGTGCATGCAGGCGCGCGAGGTTCAGCAAGGGCACGGCGTTGGGTCAATGCAAGATCAATGAATTCGCGACAATGGCCAGGCCATCAACACTGCCGACGAGAGGGTTGCTCGCATGATACTCATTCCTTTAGCACGGATCTGTAAAGGGGACCACTTCTGAAAACGCAATGTGGGGTGTGGAAACACTGCGTAAACTCCAAGGAGAATTCAGCGAGACATCGACTTTAAAAAATGTCAAAATATGATGGTCTGTTGCCACGACACGTTTGAGAATCAGAAAGAGGCGTTCAATATCGTTAGCTGCGATTGGCGTGGGAAATTTATGTTGATATCCGGAGGCTTGGAGCGATTCACGCAGATGCTAATTAATTGATTTCGCGATGACGCACGTCACGCACAATCCCACTAGACCTGGAAGATCTCACCCTGAGGAGTGGGTTGAACCATGTTTGGTGTAATCAGTCACACATTTTAGAGTCCAAGCAGTGTTTGTACTCAGAGCCGCACAATCATCAGGCCCGGTTTTGTTTGGGAGGAGAAGGGAAAAGACACCAGTATAAGGCGTGTATTCCGTACGGAAACTCGGTGATAGTGGTGGCGATTGTGGGGTTGGTGGTGGTGGAAAGAGGCCAAGACGCGTGGCAAGCTCTGGGCCTTCGCGCGCGTCCGTCCGCTGGGAGATGCGGACGTGAGCGAATAATGCGAGAGTTAGTCCGTGTCTATTTGAACCTACCCGCTAAACGGGCCGCATGGTAGATGAGCTGGACCAACAAGGGGGCCGAATCGGGGTGCGGCAGGCATTATTTGGCTTGAGATCCCATCACTAATACAGAAGATTGGGGGCGCAGTGGCACGCGTAGGTACAGGCTCATGCCGCATCAGCCACTTTTGCCATTTATGGCTCTCTCAACTCCGGGACTCTGATTCAGGCGTTGTGGCATGGGCAGGAACATCTCTGGCCATGCCTTCGGTCTTCTTGACTTTGGCTTGATATCTGGCACAGGCGGGTAAGAGAAGAGAGAGTGGGGTAGATGCTGTGAAAGTCTACTATCGCTTAACCATAATTCACTCTTAAGTCGCCGTCCCTGCATCACCATTCTATGGAGCATACGGTAGACATCGTCGGACTACGACAGTCGAACCGTCGTCCGCTTGATCACTTGATTGGGTGATAGCAGTTTGTGAGCGCCTGTGATTGGCTGTACGTGTGCGTTGTGTAGCGCCTTGAGAACTGTGGTCACATTACCTCTAGTGTGTGTTGTGTGGAGCGGCTGACTGGTGGTCTGTGAGTCAGGCTGCGATGGCTACTGCTTAACGTGACCTCTGGCTATCTCACACATGTGAGATGTAAGCCATTCAATACCCTGCTGTGTGAAATCCTGGTGCTCATGTTTGGGGGGCCAGCAGACGAGGTCACCAGCAGCTGTGCCCACTTCCGCATCAGACACCTGACCGGCTCGGACAGTGATTTGACTGTGGGGGTGGGGGAGAGAGTGAGGTCGACAGCTCAGCGCATGTTCCTCACGCGCTTGAAACTGACGCGCTTGAAACTATAATGGTGCGCTAAAAGCCGTGGCTTGGAAGGTTGCCAACTGACGGAATAACTCGGACCACGTGGTCAGCCCGATGTGTGTTTTGTGTGGAGTGGGTGACTGGCGGACTGAGAGTCAGGCTGCAATGGCTCCTTCTTAATGTGGCCTTTATTGCACTCCCACTCCGTGGGATCCGAGCCAGGTGTGGTGGTACGCCCAGGAGCGGTTCCGGCCGCGCCAGTCACCTGCGTCATCTCCCGCCTCCGGTCTTCTCTACTCTGTCATGACACCGGGTTCAGGTGGGGGCGGAGGAGAGAGTGTGGTAGCTGCAGTGCAAGGCTACTATCAATTAAAACTAATTCACACGCAAGTCACCGTCCCTGCACCACCTGGTGTGGAGCATACGGTGGACCTCATCGAAATCTACGGTTGAACTGTCAGTGTAGGCACCACAGGTGGAAGATCCTTACGCGCTTGAGGCGGAAGGCCCGCCAGCCTCGGGAGAAGCAAACTGGAAGCGACATCACGTATCGAACCGACGGACAGGTGCTTAACGTCGGGTGTATGCATGAAGAAATGGAATTATCGAATGCCCATGTGTACGACCGAGTACTCACGGACGAATGGAGCGTACCCAGGATACCGAGCTTCTTGAACTGAAGGTGGGGCCGGTCGATGAGATGAACACGATCAGGCGTACTGAGGTCGATGTGCTCCTTCGTCTCCCAGCAGAACAAATGGGTAAGCCCGAATGTCAATGCGACCAGTATCACTGGCGTCTCCAGCCCTGGTCATACCTTCTACGCTTGTGACACCCAGGGTGGCAGACGTTTCCTGGTTGATACTGGTGCTCAACTGAGTGTCATCCCTCCCACAGCAGCCGGTGCTCAACTGAGTGTCATCCCTCTCACAGCAGTCGGTGCCCCAACCCTGACCTCTTCCTTCAGGCCGTCAACACCTAACCAATTGCCACCTTAGGTAACCGCTTTCTCTCTCTCCCTCGACATATTTCTCAGGTGACTCTGCCCTTGGATCTTCATAGTGGCCGAGTTTCCTACTGCTATCCTTGGGGCTGACCTTCTAGCCACTTTTGACCTTCTGTTTGACTGCAGGCAACTTCGCCTTTTTGATCGCGACACTACCCTCTCTGTCAAGGGATTTCACCCATGCCCGTTTCCAACCAACTGTCTGTGCTTGACCCGAATCCCGACGGTCCATTTCGTCAACTTTTAGCAAAATATCCTAGTCGTGCTAAGCCCCACTTTTCTGATTCCTCTAGGCCTTCCTCAGTCGTTGGGTTGCTATTTTCGGTGCCCCCTCCACTATGACGACTGATCGTGGTGCCCAATTTGAATCTAACCTCTTGCAGTCTCTCCTTTACTTTTAAGGCTGTACTCGCATTCGCAGGACAGCCTATCACCCAACTGCCTGTGGGATGGTCGAGCGGTTTCACTGCCAGCTGAAGGCCTCCCTACGCACCACGGACGATCCAGAGAACTGGACGGACCATCTTCCCTTGATTATGTTGGGCATCCGCTCCATTCTCAAGTCGAGCCTTGACTGTTCCACCGCTGAAATGGTTTTCGGCCCCACTGTCCAACTTCCTGGTAAGATGATATCGAAGACCCCCTCAAGGTGCGTTCAAGGATCCTATCAATCTCCTGCACCTCCTCCAGCAGTTTACGCGGACGCTTTCCCGGTTCCGCTGAGGCCATCAGTCTCCGAATATTATATTGAAAAAGATTTGGTGAACTGCTCTCACGTCTATCTCCAATGTGGTCGAGTAAACCGGCCATTGGAACCTCCATATGACGGCCCATTCTAGGTTGTCTCTCGAGAGATGAAGACATTCCACATCCATCCTGGAACCTGCGATGAGGTCATGAGCGTGGACCGTTTCAAAGCCGCTGTCCTGGACATTCCGTTGGACAAGCCCTGTAGTCCCCAACCCTCTGGTCCTCCACCTCCCCCACCCTCTATCTCTCCGGCCCGCATACTTCCTCTTCCTCTAAGTTCGCATTCTCCAACTGCAACTTCCTTCGCTTCAACCTCCAGCCCTCAAGCTGCAAGCCACACTCCCTCTTTCCCTATGCCCCCTATATATGCCACCTGCAGTGGACGCAATGTACATTTTCCTGACCGTTTTGTTACTCATGTTTTTTTTAGCCCTGAACCATGCCTTCAGCGATGCTACACGCCGCCTTTGATGCAGACGCCGATTCGCAACGTCCGTATCACACTCCTGTTGGGACATATAGCTACCAATTTGTTTTGAAAGGAATTCATCAGGATGATCTTGAGCATGAGACGTTTCATCGGTTAACTGAAATGATACACTCATTCAGCCGGTATCTTCCTCATGCTAGGATGACACTAACCGAACTTTTCTCGCCAAAACGCTGACTTATCAGCCAGTTTTCACATGCGATGGTGTCTGTCAGTGGAATGAGGGCAGCCGATAAATTGATGCTTTGAGGGTTAACCATTCCTCCTTCCACCCCAACCCCCACCACCTCCTTCCTCAGCCCACATCTAGATAGAGAGAGCGAGTGACAGAGAGATGGGAGTGTTTTGGTTATTTTAAATGAATACGTTTTGTTTCACCTTCCTGAACGCTGTTGAGTGGCATCGCAAGAATCTGATATTTGTCAGAACGGAAGCACTGTATCCAATGGAGACTTTTGTTCAACCTCGTATCGGGGTGGGGCGCAGACAGCTGTAATAATTATCCAGAGTTGGACCAAAGCCAAATGCCCTAATCGGCGCACGACCACGTCACACGAAAGTGTGGTTGGGAAGTAGGCGCTCACCGATCGTTTACAGGACTCATTCGTCCCGTTGTGCCATGTGGCTCACTCTAGAGCCCCTCCAGCAACCGCAAGGCGGCTAAGGATATAGACAGAATAAAGACAAAAACAAGGGAGACTGGAATGGCCCTTTCTGGATTATTAGTCGTTATCAGCCCATCATACGCAGGTGAGCGCCTACTTATCATAGTTAATATTCCCGATCGAAACCGGCAAGAAAACGAGCTCGTGGCGCAATGGGTGGGGGATCATTAATTGGTTTTGGCACCAATCGTCCGCATACGCACAAGGATCATATCTTTAGGCAGCGGGCGTAAAGAGATGACGGTAACTGCTGTCAGGGGGTGGGGCAGCGTTTGAACGTTGGCAGCCATTGCCCGCGTCTACATTGATACTAAATATATGTAACTCAAGTAAGCACGTGACCCTCACTGGTGTAGTTAAGATCTCACTCGATTCCATACTGTCCACCAGTGAGGGTCATGCACTTACTTAAATTGTATATATACATCACTGCTTAAGGCATGTGGTGTATTGCTGATCAGTACCAACCATGAAACAGCTGTCTGCTTCTTGCCTGTTACAGCCTTGGCAATATATATATATATATATATATATTCCCAATCGAAACTGGCAAGAGAACGAGCTCGTAGCGCAGTGGGTAAAGCGTTGGAATTCTGCCGAACAGGTCGCGAGTTCGATCCTCGGGCGCCGCAGTACCTGGGGTTGGGTATGGCTGGTTGATGACGGCTAATAAGCCAGAAATGACCATTCCAGTCTCCCTTGTCTTTGTCGATAATATCATTCTGCATATATATATATATATATATATATATATATATATATATATATATATATATATATATATATATATATATATATATATATCCATACCAATAGATTTGGCAAGGCGATACACAGAATAATTACTGCAGTCTTATGACATGGATGTTTCTGTATCTGCCTTACTGGAACTCGTGGATCTATGCCTGGAAACAAATGTTTCCTTCTCACAAGGATACTACAAACAGCTAAAAGGAGCCCCTATGGGTTCACCCATCTACGGCTTCTTGGCTGAAGTAACTATGCAAAAATTAGAAGCTACAGCCTTACCACTAGTTAACCCCAGATTATGGGTTCGCTACGTGGATGACTCGTTTGTTATCGTTAAAAAGGATCAAATAGAAAGGCTGCATAGCATTATAAACTCAACGGTACCAGGTATCACCTTCACGCTCGAAATAGAAATCGACAGTAAACTCCCGTTTCTTGACGTCCTCGTACAGCGAAAGACTGACGGGACATTTCAAACATCGGTTTACCGCAAGAAAGCTTATGCGGAAATTATCTTGCATTACCAGAGCAACCACCCTATTGCTCACAAGCGGAGTACTGTTAACACCCTACTCAATCGAGCTAAAACGCATTGTTCTGATAATGAACTCTACCCAAATGAACTCAGTTATTTATTCAAACTATTTTCCAGAAATGGTTATCCAAGAGAATTTATACGTCAATGCATGAGACGACAGAAGTTGAAAGAAAAAGGAAAAGACAATGAACTAGATTGTTCCGGTCAAGCGCCCAAATCAAAGAACTGCCGAACACTTCCGTACATCAAGAACGTGTCCGAACTCGTTGAAAGGCACCTGCGGAAACATCAAATCCAAGTGGCGCACAAACCAACGACTACACTACGAAATCAGCTTGTACACCCTAAGGATAGGGTTGGCTATTTAGATAAAAAAGAAGTCGTTTACAAGATACCATGTAACAGCTGCAATGCGGTGTACTGTGGTCAGACAGGAAAATCAGCCTCCACGCGTATACACGAACATCAATTGGCAGTAAGGAGGCGAGACCACTTGTCTCAAGTTGCCCTGCACACGCTAGAAACTGGACACAAATTTGCCTGGGACAAAACCCGCATTGTTGCCTCCTGTCCATCTAAGAAAGGCCGATAATTTTAAGAGACCATTTTCTCAGAAAACTCCTGCATCAACCGACACATCGAATTGGACCATGTGTACGGCTACCTGAAAGAAAGCGGGAAGCGACGAGAGCCAATCCAAACGGAAATACACCCACAATGACAACAATTGGCAGGAATGACAAATCGATATCGATTTTCCCGGCACGTGTTAAATTTGAACTGTTTTTGCACATTTACCACAAGTCTGACGACGACCTGGGGTGCCAGCGTCAAAAATTTACATAATAAAGTTACCTATTGTTACCCAAAGAACGTCTTTGCTTCTATATATATATATAATGGAAAAGATGTTATACCGTACTCCCAACATAGGTCCTAGCTAACAGCCCAGCCACGTGTTTCGCCGATCGATTTTCAGCAAGTTCCCAATGAATGACAAAACGAAGGTTCACAAATCAGATGTCAGGGAAGTTCGATTTGCTTGGATGAGCTTTTTTGAGACAAAGACTAATAAGAGGCTCTGTCAGCAGTTATTTTAAGCTGCCTCTTCAGGCCTGTGTGTCAGTATCCAATGATCAGATTCAGGGGCTCCAGCGCATGTGCGCTTGTGCTCGGTCTGTGTCCACCTACAACTAACCATTGAGTGCCGCAGTTTGATTGGCTGCGAGCGTTCGCAAGGTAAGGGCAACGTTTCGTGTGGTCCCAGCAGCGAATCAGCTGGGAGTGTGAGGTGGACAGGAATGCGACATCGAAGTGGCGGTGGTGGCGTTGATCACGGGAGTGGACTGTCACAAAGAACATAGTTGGGCAGGTTTCCTCGGTTGCTTTCCATATCCTGATCTCCATAAATAAACACCCATGTTGCATCAGACCTAAGGCGAAGGAACGAAGCACGTGTATAGGACGCGAAAGACAGCACTCTAGTTTCTAACCAGCCATTTTGCCCGATATCATCTCCAATCGTCTTAGTTCATTCTTGCCAATCATGTGTGAAACCAATCTAATTTGAGGTGCTTTTTTGCACGTGGTACGGCTGCGTTAATGCCCAATCAAGCTGGTCGCGATTATGTCACGACCTGTAAATCTCCGCGCGTGACGATCCGTGGAAGCATATCTGGAAAGTTCAAATCATTCTCTTCACCAACGATTGAGATCGAATACCAAAGGTCCAAGAATTACTTTCACGTCTTGTCGAACCCTTTTAAGTCAGGTGTTGAGTTGAACTCCTGTTTGATGTCTCCAAGTAGACAACGGTACCGGGTTAAGAGCAGTGACAGTAGGTTCATGAGATGGACTACGAAAAACGTATCAAAACCACCACAGTCAACTTTTTTGGATGGCCTCTGACATCCTTGCGATACTGTCGCAACGAGTGCAGACTGCCTAATTTGAGACGAAGTCAGCGTACTTCCCTGGAAGCATATGTCTCACGCAGTGGTGGTCAAATACCTCCACTTTTCACTCATCTTCCACGAACACAACCCAGCATTCACAACGACAGAGAAGAGCAGATCGGACAAATGCAGGTTACACGCGGATATTTATGGTGATTAAGTTGTCACGTCGGATCCATAGGGTCTTTCTAAAGATTGAGAAAACCCGGTGTGTGAAGAATATGTCAGAAAAACATGTCATGAAAATATGTCCGACTACAGAAGTACAGTATTAATACGAGGTTTTCTATCCCGAAGGGTGTGATAGAGGAGAAGGCAAAACGGGTATCCGGAAAAGCTGCTTTACTCTATGTCGGCAGAAAACAGTGAATCTCCAGCTTATCACATCTCGCTTATTGATTGGATTTCTGAGTTTTCTCAAACATTCCGGGCAATGGCATGCCAATCGCGGAGAGCGCTCTGGCACCGTCTGGCCTACAACGTGCCTCACGTTGCTTGGCCCTTCTCACGCTGGAATCCCCTCACGTAGGCCTCGAAAGTTTGGGCCACACGCGTGCGCAAAGGCTTCGCGCGCACTCGATATAGCAGTGCACATTGGTCAGCAACCTCGGTTTCCCGCGCGTATTTCCCAACTGGCTTGACCGCGACTCCATTGCGGTTCCCGTCTGCGTAACATGAGGTTGTTTTGCTTAAAACAGCCGTGGCTTGGAGGCTAACCAACTGACAAGATAACGTGTCCCTACGGCACCTTGCAGGAATGTGATGTCGGAAGGAGAGAAAACTGGTTCGCGAAGTGCAGGCGATCAGCACATAATGGAGGCTAAGTGACTGTGTTCCAGCCCACCTCCACCTTCCTCACCTCGTTTTGGTGCCGTTATGTACTAGTCACTTTGATACTGCTCGAGTCGCCCTCTCCATGGTGGTGTTATTCGTCAAGATCCGCACCCAAACTGTCAGTTTTTGTCTATAGAAACGTACGTTTGCGTCTACAGAATGTAGGGGAATGCACAGACCGACGACGTCTGCCACCTTTAATTTTCAAACTTTCAAGTTATTTAATTTGTAGTTGCCCGTTCTTATCTTCGTAAGCGCTGCCACTGGATTCACTTGCCAAGCCTTGCGTACTCGTGCGTGAACACCTCCACTCACACACGCGGCGCGACCTCCGAACTGCGATGCCGTGATGCCGATCGATATTTCTGTCTGCATGAATTGGCAGAGGTCGCCCACACTTAGCGTCCGGACGAACAACAAAAATGGTTGACAGGACTGGCTGGCACGATGGTTGACAATGCCGGCGTGCGTCGCCTCAGTAAAACTTGGTTTCCCAAACTGCCTTCTGACTTGCGAGTTTTCAAGTAGTCATTCATCCCACCTCGATAAGATTTTCCGGTCGATTGTCTTAAAAGCTGCATGCTTGGGATAGAAGAAAGTTTTTTTCTTACAGCAGATTACCTACTCATGCAAAGTCATGTTAAAAGTTGAAGGAGCATTTTAACGTTCACATAGTCTTGTTGTTTTTAATTTTTTTAACCTGATTTGAGGCCCAGAAAGCGTTTTACTCAAGATCATTGCATTTCAAGAAAAACGGGTAGAATTTGGGTGAATTTTGGAGGTTTTCGGACATCCAAGAAATTTATTATGCTACTTTAAAAGAAAATTAAAAGACGCAATAAAAGTTTCAAATAAATATCATCTTGATCCTGAAAATCTGGTCTTAAGTCAATGGAAATCAGGTGAAGGTAAGTTAAGAAAATCACTTTGTTTTCCGGAAACAATGAGCGAATTCAACTTTAAAAGTTTTTGCAAATTTCTGACGTTTTTGCCATAAAAAACAGTAACAACCCTGTTTGACTCTATTTTTTCTACCACACCGATAATTGGAGCCCTAAAAACCTGCACAGGATACTGGGGAGATTGATGCCCTCAAAAAGCTATGTTACATGTTAAGCATTAGCAAGGTAATGTTTTTTATTGTAGTTTCCGCTAAAGGTAATTTAGAAACGGAACGGGCAGAAGATAGGGCAGTTTTCGCAAAATCTTAATATCATTTCGAACACTGCTGTGCGTTTTAGATCTTAGAAGGGGAGCTGAAAGTAAAAAATATTAAAAACTCTAATATAAAGAGAAAAGTGATTTATGCCATTTTCAAAAAAAGAATTTATGGCTAATGTTCAGGACAGTCAAAACCCTGGCAGCCTTCTCAATTTAAATCGAGACTCAACCCTGGAAAAATGGAAATTAAACAGATATTCATCAGTGCACTATATACCTAGAGCGCTTTTTTTAAAGAGATTGCTTTTTTGGAAAGTTATTTCAATTGACCTTCAGCATATTAATTGCTAAATTTTGTTATGGGCGTTTATTTTTCTCGGAAATGAGTTTGGGTGTATCTACAAATATGAGCCATGTGGTCATCTTCATTAGAGTGAATGTCCAAAATCTCACTACTTCACTGAATGCTTTTAATAAATATGTTATTTTGCAGATTTTTATAAACACATAGAATAGAATCAACATTTATGGCCAACTTCCTGAACACAGTGAAACTCGTGAAGTACTAACCGGTCTTTCCAGCACGATATGAAACTCATTGTAATCCAATATCAAAAATAATAATAATAATTAGCAAATTTGATGAAAGGAAGGTTCTCTTAATATGCACAAAATAGCATGTTCAAGATTTCCCCTGACAATTATATTTGAATTTATTAGTCATCATTAGTGCGAATTTTCACGTTTTCGGAATTTTCCACTTTTCTAAAACAATTCATATGTCTAAGCAAAATAATAGTACTTTTCATACTTCCTTTAAGTCTTAACTTCGCTTAAGTTTGCCCAATATAATTTCCAAGCTTTTGACACATTCTTTAGTGGTACTTTCCGAGTAATTAGTAGCTTTTTGTAAATTTCGGCTTGTTGTATGAGACGGGTCACGCACTGTAACTTCTGCGACAGAAACTTATCAGACATACTCGGTTGACCAGAGAAGACGAACCCAGTTTGTACGTCTGGATGGTAGAGTGCATCCTAGAAACAAACAAATACGAGACGAAGGGAGCGGTAGCGACCGTATCCTGGGCGTCTGCTGCAACGCTGCGTTTCTGGCGCGTACTTGCATGCAGGAAGCAGTGGCAGTATGACTTTCGGCCAGTCAACTTCAAGGTCATCGCAGACATCAACCCCCCTCTCCCCCCCCCCCCCCAAAGTGCCCTGATGCATGCCCCCATGGCAGTCGGACGTCTGCTCCGGTAGTGCCGGATGCGCGCCTCTCAAGGAGGGCAGGCCAATCAAAACACTCGAGGGAAAAATATTACAGTAATACCCAGAACCACTGTTATTTGGCGGCTAGAACGATAGGAAACATCGGGTGATTATCAATAAATTTAGGTGAAGGCTTGTGCTCAGGTTGCTTTTAAGCAACAATAACAAGCAACAACAGCAAGCACAGCTCTGGCGCAAGAAGACCTCTCAAACTGCTTTGGTTGAATGGAAATCATAAACGAACCCAACCTTATTTTCCTATGAACGGTGATAGGATCTCTTCGTAATGGAGCAAATTTGCCTAAACTCATGAGTGGTGGATGAGCCGATGGGTTCAGTGGGGTTGTTTAGGAGGTAGAAAACGCTCCAAGTTGCACTCTGGCAGACTGTGTGGGGCATAGAGTGGTGTAGACCCAGGTTGTTACCGTTTCGTATGCAGTTTCGGTAGCATATTTTGGTCCACGGGCCACAGTCAGCTTCCAGATAGCGTGATTGTCCGGGTAGAAATTAGTGCAGCTGGGCTGGCCCGGTCGGCTTCCATACGCCGATCTGCCATCGTTGAAGGATCACGCGAAGGAACCCCGGCCACATAGGGGTATTCCATATTGTTCTCTCATGATGACTATGTCGTTTGTTGGTGGCGGGGTAGTGGATATAAGTAAAGGCACCACCGTGCGTTTGTCATCTCACTGGTCAGTTCAGCGATATCTTCGTATGTTATTGGTCTGTGTAACGGAAGGTCACTTGTGCGACATAGTAATAACCATAACCATAAAATGGCAATATAACTGCAGCGAAAATCACCGGTGATTTACATCAAAACATAATTTTTTTATGTACCTTGGTAAAAATCCGATTGGTATTGTATTGACGTCCAACAGACAAACAGAGGAGGATTGGCACGGGTCTTGTGATAACCTTTATTGGGGCTAGGTAAATCAAATTAGGGATCGAAGGGTGCCTCCAACAAAACTTAAGAAAGATATCGTGATTGGTCAGCTAAACAGGCCGGGCTGTCCGTAAAATTATCCAACCAGCGCTGAGCCAGAGCAGCAAAAATGTGGGAACTCAAAAACTGCCATGGCTATCTTGAAATGGGCATTTATATCCACCGAAAGTCCTGTTAACGAAGCCCTTGGTAAAGTCTGTCTGTGTACCCATCTTTACAGCTGTCAGTTAAATGAGTCAGGACATCAACTTGCCACAGCGGTGTTGCGGAAGATTCGATCACCCCCATCACAAGCGTGTTCATTCAAACGACTTTCATCTATTTTCTTATCTTACCAACATCAATGGATCACAAATGTGCACCTACTTATGCGTATTAGTAGTGCAAACAGTATTCACGGGCAAAAATACGGCGGCTGTGCAGGCCTTTGGAAATTTCCTCCCCCACTTGCCCGCTGAAGGGACATTCGAACTTTGTGGAAACACAATATTTGCCTTTGAAACCTACATAGGTAGGTGGAATAGCTAACTTTTAGGGTTAACTAGGCAGTGTGCAACTCGTAGGCAAAACGTTGGTATCGATTTTGTCATGGCGGGGGGGAGATTTGTGTAAGCCAGTACACAGACACCCAAGGTACAAGGTTTCGCATTTTCGAGGGAAGAAAAGAAGTTTTATGCAGGGAGCATTGGCGGAACGAGACTTCGGCTTATCTCGGTCGAGAAGCGTAGGTGATAGTAAAAGACAGAGCTCAGGAATCGGAAGCTGAAAGTTTTTCATGATTGGACTAACCTTGAGCTGAGGGCATATCTTGTCCTTTGATGTCATTTATCGTTAATTTGTGATACCAACTGCTTACATGTCACAAGGACACTTTGCATCTCCTTAAAATCTGCCAAGTTTTAACTGAGGTCATTTTAAGCAACAACGACACGAATGTTTGGAAGGCTTGCATGTGTGCCTCATCAGCCTTACCTCTAGGGGGTCCTGTTCATTTGAACTTCGAACCTTGGATTCAGGTCCACGTACCATTCTCATCACAGAAAACAGAAAAGTAGCAATACATTGTCGCAGGGACTCCACCTCCTGCTAATTTTTTACTTACCTAAGACGAGCATTCGACTTACAGTCTAATTCAATTTGCCTGTATACTCGGGAGGAAAAGAAGCCATAAAAAGATCAGTATCTAGTGGCTTTGGATTTATAAATTATCCGTGCTGCTTATGGGGTTTGGACACGGGAATAGGATCTCCACGTACTACAGGTCATCCTACCCTAAATTCTAGGAGACACGTATTCCCATATCCTAATTTTAACCCTGGTGCTACCCCACCAAACCAAAACCCTAACAGTGATTGCCAGACCACCACGTCCTATAAATACTGTGCATATTGTGCCCCAGTTACCCTTTTCTGCAATCGCCCCTGATGATGGGTTCGAGAGAGCATCCGAAACGTTAGCCAAATAAACACCCTGTTTCAGCGCTTGCCTCTTCTTCTTCTTCTTCTTCTTCTTCTTCTTCTTCTTTTTTCTTCTTCTTCTTCTGAACTGCTTCCTGAAACAGGCCGTTCATCTCTATCAGCAGGTTGTTCCTATCTCCGCACTTGTGTGGACCGATTCACCCGGTTGCTGGAAGGTATCTCTCTGCCTGATGTCGGGGCTTCAACAGTGGTCAAAGCCTTCCTCAGTCGTTGGGTGGCTATTTTTAGTGCCCCCTGCACTATCACGACTGATCACGGTGCCCCATTTTAATCTAAACTCTTCCAGTCTCTCCTCTCCTTTTTAGGCTGTACTCATGTTCGCACGACAGCCTATCACTCAACTGCCAGAGGGAGGGTTGAGCGGAACAGCCACCCTACACGTCCGTTCGACCGTCGGGAAGGACAATATGCACTGCGTGCTTCACCGAATAGTTGGCTTTGGGTGGTGATTTGGACACGAATTAGTTAGACCTACAAGCCACGACTTTTAGCCCCTCGTTCTTGTTTCAAGGCTCGGCTGATTCTTAGTACTGAGAAAATGCGTTGAATTGCCGTTGACCGGAGTCCTCAAAGTCGATCTCTTCTTCTCCCGCTCATCAGTACGCTGGCTGGGCCGGTGAAGCACCTGAGTCTGGGATGGGTTGCAAGTGGTTAGCAGAGCACAATAACCCGTCTACGAAGGTCATTAAAAACTTGCCCCCGGCACATAATACGGGAGTTTCGCATAAATGGATGGGAGGCTTTGGATCTCAACAGAGTGCAGGGTGGAAGTACAATAGCCGGACCCACTGAGAACATTGCAAGCAAGGCCAACTGTTTTACCGGATCCGTGGTAACAGGGGTTTTATGCGTAGGCAGAACAAGGAAGCAGTCAAGCCTGGGAAAAGCAAACGGAAAAAAATACGGGCTAACTCTACCTTAGTTACCGACTGTTAATAAACGAATTGAAACCCACAGGATTTAAGAGAAACTAAAAATTTATCCATATCAGCGACAGGTAATCCGGAGCTAATGTTCTTAATAGGTCCGCCTCCATCGAGGTGGCACATTAGAAAGGAGCCTGATCGTTAGTTCGCTAGAAAGTCACTCCATGCACATGGGACTGGTTGCGAGGTCTGCTTTCCACCGTCAGTTTGTCACCTCCCAAGTCATGACTGCTAATGTGTCGGTATACATTTAAGCACACCAGTTCTATTACAGGCAGAAGTGCCCTGAATTGCCACGGGGATGGGGTCCTCAGAGTCAGCCTCGCTCGCGTACCAGTTGACTGTCCGAGCCTGTCTGCCATCTGGTGCTCAGATAGGGCGGAATGGCTAACAGAGCTGTAACAGCCCGTCTGCGTTCTCCAAATAACGCGCGACTCATTAACGTGAGAGGCGCCTGTGCTGGGGAGATATGTAAGGATAGGTTTGGTCTGCGGTGGTGGGGGCATTTGAGGCCAGTTCGAGGGATGGATGTTTGTGCTTCTGGCACTTGTTCTCTGGTGCACTTCGTGGACGTTCCCGAATGATTTGCACCTCTCGTGATTTTTCGTTGGCGAACTCCCTTGGTGGTGTCCCACTTCATCTTCGGTATAGTCTGAGGGTACTGTGATAGGTTGTTCCTGTGATCTTCGGCGCGCCCGCTTGGTCATGCCGCCTTAGGGCCACGAAAGCCCTCCCCCCGGTCATTCGAGTACTTGCGCCGCGTGCACGCACTTGTTGCAGCCAAGGTTGTCCAAATAACTCTAGTACTTTTGATTCGAGAAACTTTCGCGTTGCCGATATCCGCGTTTCGACAACATCATCTAGTGCTGGTTGGTCAGCATGTACTTGGTCACCTTCCTGCCGAGTCCCAGTGGATTTATGTGGAGTCTTATCAACATGGTTTTGCTTTAATACTGCAAAGCCAATTTTTTTCATGGAAAGTTAAACTGAGAAGGTTGTGCTGGTCTCCTGAATAAACCCTGAGCTTTCATTCGAAGAATTCTATTTGTGCTGTAGAGGCGCACATACGCACGAGGGATGCTCTCACTGTTAATATAGACTTTCTTGGGGACAAAGAGTCCTCTCGCGTACACTGATTGGTCATCAGCAACAGCCAATGAAGTGGCGGAATTAAACGGTTCGTATGTGTGTGTTTATATTTTCTAATTTAATCGTTCCGTAACACTGTGACGGCAAGAAAACGGAGCCCTTACGTGGACGAAGCTAACTGACCTTCAACTCCAGTAACAATCCCTTGCCCTCTGTTTACTTTGTCAGTAAAGGGGCCATCAGTGGAGGGTGCGTTGAGCCTGTCACAACAGCGACCTACAGTAAGTGTCCTAACTCATGAAATCTGATGAATTTCATTAGTTATGGCCCGTTTCGCGAAATCAGCGCACACTGCGTCCACCAAAATTTTACGGCAATAAAGAACCGATCGTAAGGAAATATATGGCTTTTTGTGGTTTACAAATTAATATAACATTGTCTATAAATGCTAATTTTTTTAGAATAGGTACAGATTACGAAAATGTGAAAAATTGACCTAGTTGAGTAAACTGAAGTTTAAACATGTATAGGAAGCCTGACCATGCAATTAAACGAGAGAATGAAGCAGAAAAAGCCGAATTACTTTTTAAAATAGTATTTTCAGAGTTTTCTACCTACATATTCCTCTAGATTAAACGCAACGTAAAGTATGGCCGTCATCAAGCAGCCTAACATAAAAGTGTATATTCCAACACCGTTTCACAATAATTCGTCGATTTTCTTTCGTTTGTACATTGTCTTAGATTATTTTGACCAAGGCAAGCAGATTTTCGCTTCATTGCACCGATAGGGACGTCACATGAATATAATATTTCATAAGCCTACATGTTCACAGGTCGGACAATGACTAATAATTTTAAATAGAATCGTCAGGTGCAATCGTAAACGTACCATTTGGTGTATATAAAAAGGACTATTCTATTGTTAAACTTCTCTATAAATATTTCGAGTTTTCTATTACGATGAGTTGCAGATAGTCTTTGAAAATGAGGCAAATTCTTTACGATTTTCAGTGTCTTCAGTCGACTGCCCATAAATGTACATTCCGTTCGATGTGTTTGGTAAAACCCTCAAAATAACATATTTATTTAAAGCATTTACCGAAACAGTGACTTTTTCGGGAATTCTTTCTAATGCAGATGGCCGTCTGGGTCATATTTGTAGACTCACAATAACATGAAAACTCGCTGCCATAAAAAATGAACTTCCACAACGAAAGCTGGGAAAATATATGCATATTATTTGTTTACACATTTCCTATAATAAGTTAACCTTTTAAAAAACGATTTAATTAGATGTTTTGCTGTTGAATTCCTGCGTAATTAACGTTTTTGCAAAGGGAAGTCAAGAATAAACTGGGACCGTTTGACCAAATTTTCGACTTCACTGAAAAGAAGGGATACAATTTCTGTTGAAAATTAAAGAACTCGCTTTTCTCTTTCTATTAAAGCGTTTTTCGATATCTTTGCTTACTTCTCAGTCTAGTTCTAAGCTTTCAAACACACAAGAGAGTGGCCGAATATATACTCAGATTATGCGATAAAATGTGAATTTTATGCCCCTTCCGTTTCAAGTTTCCTTATTCATTTATAGTCAACTGCAAACCGAAATTATCTTTTCAGGCTTCGCGTACGCCGTGACTGCGAAAAGTCGTTGTGTATCATCGCGTCTCGTATATATGCGCGTTTAAGGTCCTACCTATCGGCGTGGTAAAACAAAATACATTCATAAAAGTTTATCACAGCGTTTTTTGGTACAAAACGCCATAACTTTGCAAAACTTGATTTTTTAAACTAAATTTGTCATCAATTTGCCGTAAACAATGTAAGCTCTCAAACTTGCATTCACCTGATTTTTGTGAAAACAAAACCAAATTTCCCGTTCTCCGAAGGGATATATTCCAAATTTTTCCGGCTTATATTAATGCTCATGCATAGTTATGCGCATAAAAACAAAACGTTTTGATCTGTAGCTTGTAATAGCGTCGCAAATTCCGGGATGGCAAGTAACGTCTAATTTTGCCCCATTTAACCCCGTTTTCCCTTGAATAAACTGATCTGAAATGATCTCTTTATTATTAAACAGATTTTTCTTCATAAATTTAATACAACAAACAGAACTAACACCTTAAAATGTCTGCCCTGCTACTACCTCAAATTCTGATATAGACATTTCATGAGTTAGGAAATCTACTGTATTAAACCATCGGGATCAACAAGAGGTGGTTGGCAAACTGACCGCGCTTTTGGGTCCAGAGGCGGACGCTTCAACAGAACAAAACAAATTACCAATAAAAGTCGACAGCTTGATGTAAAGTCGGCAGACTGAGCATCCTGCATGCTGGTTTATTCCCGAAGCAATGGTTGTGTTAACCACTGCAACGGTAGATCGCTCTCCTAATTGAGGTTGGTCAGCGTCACCAAACTGCGTTTGTAGTGTGAAGCTGTGCGTGTTCCGTGAGTCCTCTCTTAGTGATAAATGCATGCTGAAGGTAAAGCTGTGTTTTTGTGTGTTTACTTATCAAGTCAGTAGTCAGGGGGGGGGCAAGGCTGAAGGGATGAGTCTTGCAATAACCCAGAAATCGATCGGTGGGAGCCACGGCTTAAGGAACGGATCACTTCAGTAGGAACGGTCATCTCAGCCTATGGCCTTGCCAACGATAAGTAACGAATAACAGTTATGAGCCAGGAAACCGGACGGGATATGTATCAGTTTGCAACAGAAGCGTCTTAAACAGCACATAGTTTGATATGAAGATATCAACACAACACATCCAGTGGTGGCCACGATATGCAGTCGGATCATTGCTGCATTACTAATCGAGTAAACTCAATAGAGCCATATTTGGAAAGTTACCACATTCCCTGTGCTCACCACCTCCTAAAATACACAGGCCATTCTGAGTAGAGACGAGATTGTGTGAAAATATTAGGGGGCAGTTTACTGGGAAGACGTTCTACAAGTCTCGGCTACCCACTGTCTGACGCATAATCACACTTTCAGTTTCGCTGTCACATCGCTTGACAGACAAAGAGGAGTGGGCGACAAGTCAAACATTATTGAATAGATGCATGAGGCTCACACTGCATACCCAATGTTGTGTGTTAAAGCTGAAGGTCGCACTATAGCTACCCGTGCTCACGCTCATCGTATGAGTGGGGGCGTCTGCTCAGATGAATAAAATACCACTACCAACTGTCGGCTCTTCAACTCTAACAGATGAGATTCCCTGGATATCTATTTTCTCATACGTAAGAGTCTTTTGGCTGCAAGTTCAGATGAGCGGGAAAGGTAACACACCCAGCGGTGCGTAAGTGTCAAGTTAATGGGCCTGGTGTGCGAAGAACAGGAGAGGAAGGGGTTATTTAGTGGAAAGAGGAATATGAGGGGACAGGAAAAGCCGTAGCATTGAAGGGAGGGGGAGGCGTGCCAGCGGTCATCACAGTGTGTGTTGACAGTGTTTTTGACGCGAGCCAGTAGAGTCCAGCTGTAGGTGGGACACGCACGACAGGTAGGAATGAAGTTGTGCTGAGTAGAACAACCCTGGAAATGATAATTCCGAGCAACGTGCACGGATCCAGCGCTCAGTGTTGTTCCTCCGAACGCTCCAACCATTGCGATAGTTCGTTTGTTGATATCCACTTTGTGCCCAGAGAAGGTCGGTTGAACGGGCGGTAACTCGCACGTGAGTTAGTTTATAATGACAGTAGGCTTGCGAAGCATCTACGGCACTCCCTCACCCTCCCAACTGGGTCCGCTGTCAAGACCACGCCCAGAAGACCGGAGGCGGGAGAGTGCGCAGGTGGTGGTTCGAACCCACACATAGGCATGCAAACGAAACCCCATTTGCGGAATTTTTACGGGTGCGCATCCTCAATGGCGCTGATCGTACCTTTTGGTCTAATGTCCCTACCACGTGGTCCATCTAGGGGACACCCCACCCCTGTAACCACCTGATGGAGATACAGATCCTGCGGGTCGGGTCAGCTCGTTGGATCCAGTTTGGTGGACCGAGGTGCCGAAGCTACAGAGGCTGCAGGGTTTTGCGCAGCACTTATAGGATTCTTGGTGGGAGAGGGATATGTTTCATGAAGGTGGACACTGAATTGTCTAATCAGGCTAGGTTGTGCCAGGTAGGAGCTTCCATAGTGTAGGCAGTAGTCGGGAGATTATTTAGAAGTTTTGGTGAGCTCCGAAACAGTGTCGATACGATGCTGTTTGTGATGCAGTAAATGCGATATTATACGTCTGCTGATCTTGTACGAGGAATTCAAAAGATGCACATTTAGTTCCACGGTATCAGTGTACTGCTTCCAGTTTGCCCCTACAGACATTTCTTGCAGTCCGTTTAAACCCCATGGTACGAGTCTGACACCCGGCCGAAGTTGGATCTCCTTCGACCTTATGAAAACGACAGCTTTAAAATACGCATTTACCGGTGTACGGCTTCCAGTGTACCTCTACAGTCATTTTCTACAGTCGTTTTAGGTGCCGTGGAACAGACGTTTCGACCAATACTTACATGACAATCTGTCAAATTTGGATACATTGCTGTATTGCGAAGGCACTGCGTACCCATACTCCGTTCCTGCAAATTCACATTCAGCACACCAAATACGAATTACCAGGAAGTGGTCGAGATTCCCCGGTGATTTTGATACTGGCCAGGTCTGTCCACCTCGATAGACGCGGCGACTGCGCATCCCAACGACTGCCTGTTTCCTTCATCGCCAGTGCAGCCGCTTATCAATGCCGTCTTCGGTCCATTTAACATGCCCTGTCAATTCGCTGCTTAAGCCGCACCTGACTTGGCACCGGCGCGCGGAGAGCTCGACGTCAATGGAGGCCGCTCTCTTCGCTGATTGGCTGCAGACTGACACACCCCAGTCGCACGCACGCACGTACACAACTCGCGCCGGGCTAGCACTCTCTATTGCCGTATGTGCCTGCTGAGCTGCGTGTAAGTTGCTTCTTCTAAGTAAAGGTTGTCCAAAGAAGCGTCTTCTTTGCATTTTTATTTTGGTAACGTTACGTTGTTGAAGAATTGTGCTTCGATAGCGCCACACGGCGGGTGCAGAGGTGTGTAAAGTTGCTTACAAGTAGGAAGAAACGAAATGGGTAACTACTTTAATTGCGCAGCCATGAAGATAATCGCTCACACCATAAGCAAGACAAACCGCGCATTGCTTGAAGCGTAGGCCTCCACTTAGAACTCAGTCAATCGATATATCGATCTGTAGCTGGCGTACAAATCTGGCGCGGTTACCTCCGGACTGATGTTACTGTTTTTTTTTTTGATTGACCCCTACGTTCTCTATCTGATGCTTGGCTTGTTGCCGTTTTTATATCTCTGAGGATTGACTCCAGCAATGCTTCAAAAGCTCAGATGAATAAAAAATGATTCCGGTAATCGGAAAGGCATCTTCTTCCTCATCTATAAATACAACCAGAAGACGAAAATTCGCCTCTATATGCCATATTTACCTCAACCTCCTCTAGAAGGCCCAACGTGCTCCGAGGGTAAGACAAAGTCAAGGCGACAGGATATGAAAGTCGGTGCAGAGGGTGATAGATTTCAGCAGAACACAGGGTCCCTAAGTTCACGTAGGCCAGGCGTCAATCAGCGAGCCAAACAGCTCAGTAAAGCGGATGCAAATAAGAGCATATCAGCGAGAATCCATTATAGTCTGATTAGGGGTGGGTTATATCGTCGGATAGCGGCTTCCAAATCCCTAGATTTCTCAATTACTGGTAGGTTCCAGGAGGAAAGCACTGAATTACCCTGAGGACTGATTCCTCGGTATCGTCACTCTCTTCCTCTCTCTCTCTCTCTCTCTCTCTCTCTCTCTCTCTCTCTCTCTCTCTCTCACTCACACACACACACACACACATTCACATTCTTACTCTCTCATTCCACCTCTCTCTTTCTCTCTCGCTCTCTTTCTCTCGTCATATGCTAAACTTCGCTATGCGACCGACTGCGGGGGCTCTAGTGTGAGCTCCAGAGCATAACGGAACATGCATGTTCCTTAAGAAGATCTGTGAGATGCACAATTTCACCATATTCCCAATCGCTGTCGAGAAAAAAAACGAGCCCATGGGACAATGGTAGGGTGCTCGACTCAATTACCAATGGTCATGGGTTCGAATCTCGGTTGGTCGAAACTTGCGATTGGGTATGACTGGCTGATGACGGCTAATAAGCCAAAAATGGCCATTCCGGACTCCCTTGTAGTTGTCGGTTGCGCATACACATCATATGATACACGTCGGTATGCGACCGCCTGCGTGGGCTCTAGTGAGATCTCACGGTGCCACGGAAAATGCATGTTCCTTAAGCAGACCGGTGAGCCGCACACTAGCATCATATTCCCGATCGCAATCGACCAAATACCGAGCCCGTGGCTCAATGGTAGGGCATTCGACTCAATTGCCAAAGGTCGCGGGGGCAAATAACAGGTGGTCCACACATGGGATTGCGAATGACTGGCTGAGGACGGCTTATAAGACAGAAATGGCTATTCCGGTCTCCCTTGTATTTGTCGATCCAACCTTAAAATCATATGCTAAACGGTACTATGTGACCGATTGCGGGGGCTCTTGCAAGAGATCCAGGGCATAACGGAATGCATGTTCCTTAAGCAGATCGGTTAGCCGCACACTATCATCCTATTCCAAATCGCATTTGAGAAAACAACGAGCCCGTGGCTCAATGGAAGAGCGTTTCACTCAATTACCAAAGGTTGGCGATATGAATCCCAGGTCGAGGGTTCGAATCCCAGGTGTGGCACACTCGGGATTGGGTATGACTGGCTGATGACGGCTAATAAGCCAGAAATGGCCATTCCGGTCTCCCTTGTCTTTGTCGGTTCCACTATAACAACATATGCTACATGTCGCTATGCGACCGCCAGCGAGGGCTCTAGTCTGAGCTCCAGGGCACAACGGAACATACATGTTCCTTAAGCAGATCGGTGAGCATTAAACTATCATCATATACCCGATCGCAACCGACAAAACAACGAGCCCGTGGCTTAATGGTAGAGCGTTCGACTCAAATACCAAAGGTCGCGGGTTCGAATCCCAGGTGTTCCACACTTGGGATTGGGTATGACTGGCTGATGACGGCTAGAAAGCTAGAAATTGCAATTCCGGGCTCCCTTATATTTGTCGGTTCCACTATAACAACAAATGCTACATGTCACTATGCGACCGCCTGCAATGGCTCTAGTCTGAGATCCAGGGCACAACGGAACATACATGTTCCTTAAGCAGATCAGTGATCATAAAACTATCATCATACTCCCGATCGCAACCGACAAAACAACGAGCCCGCGGCTCAATGGTAGAGCCTTCGACTCAATTACCAAAGGTCGCGGGTTCGAATCCCAGGTGTGCCACACTTGGGATTGGATATGACTGACTGATGACGGCTAATAAGCCAGAAATGGCCATTCCGGTCTCCCTTGTCTTTGTCGGTTCCACTATAACAACATATGCTACATGTCGCCATCCTGGACTCCCTTGTACTTGTCGGCTCCAAGTACACATCATATACTAAACGTCGCTATGCGACCGCCTGTGAGGACTCTAGTGAGATCTCCAGGTGCAACGGAAAATGCATGGTACTTAAGCAGACTAGTCAGCCGCTCACTTCCATCATCTTCCCGATCACAACCAACAAAACAACAGACCCGTGGCTCAATGGAAGGGCGTTTCACTCAATTACCAAATGCTAGGTATATGAATCCCAGGTTGTCCAAACTCAGAATTGGGTATGACTGGCTGAGAACGGCCTATAAGACAGAAATGGCTAGTCAGTTTTCCCTTGTATTTGACGGTCCGACCTTAACATCATGTGCTAAACGTCGCTATGCGAAAGGTCGTGGGTTCGGATCCCATATGTTCCAATCTTGGGATTGGGTATGACTGGATGATGATGGCTATTAAGCCAGAAATGACCATTTCATTCTCCCTTGTATTTGTCGACTCTACTTAACAGCATACGATACACGTCACTCTGCGACCGCCTGCGAAGGCTCTAGTGTGAGCTTCAGGGCCAAACGGAACATGCATGTTTCTTAAGCAGACAGATGAGCCGCACACTATCATCATATTCCCGATCGCAGTCGAGAAAAAAACGAGCCCATGGATCAAGGATAGAGTGTTCGACTTAATTATCAAAGGTCTGGGATAAAAAATACTGGTGGTCCAAATTTGAGATTGGGTATGACTTGCTGAGGACGGCTAATAAGCCGGCAATGGCCATTCCGGTCTCCCTTTTATTTGTCTGTTCCACGCGAACATCATATGCTAAACTTCGCTATGGGCACTGCCTGCAAGGGCTCTAGTGTAAGCTCCAGGGCACAATGGAACACGCATGTTCTTAAAGCAGAACGGTGAGCCGTTCAATATCATCATATTCCCGATCGTAACCGATAAAACGACGAGCCCGTGTCTTAACGGTAGAGTGTTCGACTCAATTATCGAAGGTCGCGGGTTTGAATACTTGGCGATCTACACTTGGTATTGGGTACGACTGGCTGATGAGAGGTAATAAACCAGAAATGGCCATACCGGTCTCCCTTGTATTTGTCTCTTCCATGCAAACATAGTATGCGACACGTCGCTATGCGACTATGCGGCTATGTTTATGGACGCCTACCGTGATAAGCAGTCTGGGATCAGCATCGCCTACATAACTGACGGGCACCTTCTCAACAGTCGGCGTATGCAGGCCAAAACGCGCGTGTCTACGGCTTTAGTCCATGACTTACTCTTCGCGGACGACTGCGCCCTTAACACCGTGACTGAGGAGGACATGCAAAGGAGCATGGACCTCTTCGCCGAAGGCTGTGCCGATTTTGGATTAACAATAAGTACAGCCAAAACGGTTGTCATGCACCAGCCGCCACCCAGCGCGGAATACGATGCTCCTCGAATCAATGTCAACGGTCCTCAACTCAAAAACGTGGAAACCTTCGCTTAGCTAGGAAGCACGATGTCGCGCAACACGAGAATCGATGACGAGGTTGCCCAACGGATCTCCAAAGCTAGTCAGGCCTTCGGCCGGCTGCAGGCCTCCGTGTGGAATTGCCATGGTATTCACTTGAACACCAAACTGAAGATGTACAAGGCCGTCGTCTTGACGACACTCCTTTACGGAGTGGAAACCTGGACCGTCTACTCGAACCAAACCAGGAAGCTGAATCACTTCCATCTCAGCTGCCTCCGCAGAATACTGAAGCTGAGATGGCAAGGAAGGATCCCGGACACGGAAGTCCTGGAGCGTACCAGAATCCTCAGCATCCACGCCCTGCTGAGGCAAGTGCAATTGCGATGGAGCGGCCACCTGGTAAGAATGGACGACGAGCGACTACCATAATGAATTTTCTACGGAGATGTCGCTACGGGTGCTCGCCGACAGGGAGGTCAAAAACGACACTTCAAGAACACTGAAGAAATTGCTGAAGCAACTGCAAATCAACTCGGCGACCTGGGAGGACCTCACCCAGGATAGACCGGCATGGAGAAGATCCGTGAAGACTGGTTCAGCAATCTATGAGGCCAACCTGATCGCCACCGCCAAGGCCAAAAGAGCGGCACAAAATTCACCAGCGCCCCAGACCAACATCGTCGATGCCCAACCCCTGCCAACATGCCCGCGCTGTCAACGTATCTTCCATGCGCGAATCGGCCTGGTTGGACATCTTCGGACGCAATGCACCATTAATCCGACAATTCCTACGTCTACGTCAAATTCTGCCAACCTTCCTTCAGACTCCTCCACCCTCATTCCTGGCATCAATTCCATTACTCCCACTATCATAGAGACCACATTCCAATACTCATCGCCTGTTACCTCCACCACCGTAACCACCACCGCCTTCGCCTTCACTACATCTACTACCACCACCACCACCACCACCAGCGATGGGGACTCTCTCCTAAACTGTCCTCAATGCGACTGCACATTCACCTCACGCATCGGCCTGGTCAGTCACTTGCGAATCCATCGTACAGAGACTGGTGAACCAGTGCCTGGAGCACCAACACACAGCAGAGATCGTCCCCTCCACTGTCCTCACTCTCCTCGCGCATTCACTCACCGCATGGGCCTATTCGGTCACATGCGCATCCATGACAGTGGAATTAAACGCAATGCCGACAACACCGATACACCATGCACACCCTCCGCTCTTGCCATTCTTACCGCCACTGTCACCCCCATTACCATGAATGACATCCCCCCAGCCTCTACCGATTTTTCCTGCCCACACTGCACCCGCAACCTCAACTCACGCATCGGCCTGGTCGGTCACCTGCGAATCCATCGCACGGAGGCTGGTGAACCAGTGCCTGGGGCTCCGACATACAGTCACCGCACCTGCCTCCACTGCCCTCACTGCTCCCACACATTTACACACCGCATGGGCCTATTAGGACACATGCGCCCCCACGACAACCTGCGGTAAACCACCGGAGGCTAAGCCACATCAGCGCACACCATCTACACTTATACATAGACAACACCCTTGCAATCATCATGATGTACCTGATAAAATTACGGGGTCCTAGAAACCGTGGTCAACCCAATGTGTGTTTTGTTTGGAGTGGCTGACTGGCGGACTGAAAGTCAGACTGCAATGGCTCCTTCTTAATGTGGTCTTTATGATACTCCCACTCCGTGGGATCCGAGCCAAGTGTGGTGGTACAACCAGGGGCAATTCTGGCCACGCCAGCCACCTGCGCCCTTTCCCATCTCCGGTCTTCTTGACTCTGTGTTGACACCGGGCTCAGGTGGTGGAGGAGGAGAGCGTGCGGTAACTGCAGCTCAAGGCTTTAAACTACATAACGGGCAAGTCACCGTCCCTGCACCACCCTTCCGTGGAGCATATGGTGGACTTCGTCGAAATCGACGGTCGAACTGTCATGCGACTGCCTGCATGTGCTCTACTGTGAGTGACAGTGTGCAGATCGGTGAGCCGCATACTTTTATCATATTCCCGATCGCAGTCTACAAAACAACGAGCCCGTGGCTCAATGGTAGAGCGTTCGGCTCAATTACTAAATGTCGTTTGTGAGAATCACAGGTTCAAATCCCAGGGTGTCCAAACATGGGATTCGGCATGGCTGGCTGATTACTAATATTCAAAGTCTACCTTTTATTTGTCGGTTCCACCTTTTCATCATATGCTACACGTCGCTATGCGACCGGCTGCAAGCGCTCTTTTTTGAGCACCAGGGAAAAATGGCACATGCATGTTCCTTAAGCAGATCGGTGTGCCGCACACTATCATCATATTTCCGATCGCAGTTGAAAAAAACGAGCATGTGGCACAATGTTAGTGCGTTTGCCTCAATACTGAAAACATCGCGGGTTCTAAGCAAGGATGTCCACAATTGGTTTTGGGTATTACTGGCTTGTGACGGCTAAAAAGCTAGAAATGACCATTCCAGTCTCACTTGTATTTGTCACTTCCATCTTAAAATCATATGCTACGCGTTGTTATGTATCTGCATGCGAGTGTTCTAGTGTGAGCTCCAGGGCACAACGAAATATGTTCCTTAAAGAGATCGGTAAGCCATTCACTATCATCATATTCCTAATCGAAACCGACAAAACAACGAGCCCGTGTCTCAATGGCAGTTCGTTCGGCTAAATTAGAGAATGTCGTGGGTTCTAATACTTGGTGATCTACACTTGGGTTTGGGCTTGACTGGCTAACGACGGCCAATGAGCCAGAAATGGCAATTCAGGTCTTCCTTGTATTTTTCTGCTCCACGCAAACATCAAATATGACATGTCGCTATGCGAATGCCTGCGAGGGATCCAGTGTGAGATCAGGGCACAACGGAACATGCATATTCCTTAATCAGATCGTTGAGCCGCCCAATGTCCTCTTATTCCTGATTGCTGCAGAAAATAAAGCCCGTGTCTTAATGGTAGAGCACTCGTCTCAATTATTAAAGTTCGCGGATTCTAATTCTTGGTGACCCACACTTTGGATTGGGTATGACTGGCTGATGAAGGCTAATAAGCCAGAAATGGTTATTTTGGTCTTCCTTGTATTTGTCTGCTCCAAGCAAACATCATATGTAACCTGTCGTTATGCTAATGCCTGCGATGGATCAAGTGAGAGATCCAGAGCACAGCGGAACACGCATGTTCCTTAAGCAGATCATTCAACCGTCCAAAATCATCCTATTCCCGATCGCATCTGTCAAAACAACTAGCCCGTGCTTCAATGGTAGAGCATTGACTGAATAACCAAAGGATGTGTTGTCAAATGCCATGTTGTCCACACTTGGGAGTGGGTATGACTGGCTGATGATGGCTAATGAGTCAGAAATGGCCATTCTGGTCTTCCTTGTATTTGTCTGTTCCACGCAAACATCAAATATGACATTTCGCTATGTGAATGCCTGCGCGGGATCCAGTGTGAGATCCAGGGCACAACGGAACACGCATGTTCCTTAATCAAATCGTTCAGCCGCCCAATATCCTCATATTTTCGATCGCAGCGGAAAATAAAGCCCATGTCCTAATGGTAGAGTACTCGTCTCAATTATCAAAGGTCACGGGTTCTTATACTTGGTGACCCACAATTTGGATTGGGTATGACTGGCTGATGACGGCTAATGAGCCAGAAATGGCCATTCTGGTCTTCCTTGTATTTCTCTGCTCCATGCAAACATCAAATGTGACATGTCGTTATGCGAATGCCTGCGATGGATCAAGTGAGAGATCCAGAGCACAACGGAACGCGCATGTTCCTTAAGCAGATCATTCAACCGCCCAAAATCATCATATTCCCGATCGCAACTGTCAAAACAATGAGCCCGTGCTTCAATGGCAGAGCGTTGACTGAATAACCAAAGGATGCGTTGTCAAATGCCATGTTGTCCACACTTGGGAGTGGGTATGACTGTCTGATGAAGGCTAATAAGCCAGATAGGGGCATTCTGGGCTCCCTTGTATTTGTCGGTTCAACCTTAACGTCATATGCTTCACGTCACTATGCGACCACCTGTTTGGGCTCTAGTGTGAGCACCAGGGCATAACGGAATCTGATTATTCCTTAATCAGATCGGTGAGCCACACACTTTCCTCATATTCCTGATCACAGTCGACAAAAGAACGAGCCCGTTGCTCATTGGTTGAGCGTTCGACACAATTATCAAGTGTCACGGGTTCGAATCACTGGCGGTCCAGGCTTGGGCTCAGGTTTATATCCCAGATGTTCCACACACGGAATTCGGTTTGGCTGGGTGATGACGGCTTATAAACCAGAAATGGTCATTCCGGTCTCCCTTGTATTTGCCGGTTCCACGCAATCATCATATGCTACACGTCGCTATGTGACCGCCTGCAAGGGCTCCAGTGTGATCTCCAGGGTGCATGTTTCTTAAGCAGATGCTACACGTCGATAAGCGACGACTTCGTAGACTCTATTGTCAGCACCAGGGCACAACGGACCATGCATGTTCCTTAAGCAGATCAGTGAGCCACACTCTAGCATGATATTACCGATCGCAACAAAAAAACAACGAGCCCACGGCTCAATGGCAGATCATTCGGCTCAATTACCAAGCGTTGTTGGTGAACATCGCAGCTGGTCCACACTTGAAGCGGGTTTGAATCTAGGTGGTCAACACGTGATATTCATTTTGACGGGCTTATGACGGCTAATCTGCCAGAAATGGCCATAAAGGTCTCTCTTGTATTTGTCGGTTCCTATCTAAAACATATGCTACAGGTCGCTATGTGGATGCCTGTGAGGGCTCTAGTGGGAGCTTCAGGGCACAACGCAACACTATAATCATATTCCCGTTCACAATCGACAAAACATTCAGCCCGTGCCTCAATGATAGAGCGTTCGAAACAATTACCAAAGGTCGTGGGTTCAAATGCCAGGTTGTCCATACTTGGGTTTGGTTCTGACTGGCTAATGCCAGAAAATGGCCACGCCGGTCTACCTTGCATTTGTCTGTTCCACGCAAACATCATATGCGACACATCGCTATGCGAATGCCCTTGAAGGCTCTAGTGTGGGCTCTAGGGCACAACGGAAAACACCTGTTCGTTTAGCAGATCGGTGTGCCACACACTATCCTCATATTCCCGGTCGCAACAGACAAAACAACGAGCCCGTGTGTCAATTGTAAATCATTTGGCTCAATTATCAAAGGTCGCAGTTTTCGAATGCCACTTGGTTCACACACGGGATTGGATATGACTGGCTGATGACGGATAATATGCCAGAAATGGCCAGTTTGGTTTCCCTTGTATATATCGGTTACACCCGAAAATCATATGCAAAACGTCGCTATGCGACCGTTTACGATGGCTCTAGTGTGAGCAGCAGGGCAAAAAAGAACCTGCACGTTCATTAAGCAGATCGGTGAAGCCCACACTATCATCATATTTCCGATCAAAACAGACAAAAAACGAGCCGTGTGTCAATGTTAAATCATTTGGCTCAATTATCAAAGGTCGCGGTTTCGAATGCCATGTGGTTCACACACGGGATTGGGTATGACTGGCTGCGATGGCTCTAGTGTTAGATCCAGGGCACAGTGCAACATGCATAATCTTTAAGCAGTTGGGTGAGCTGCACACTATTATCATATTCCAGATCGCAACCTACAAAGCAATGAACCCGTGGCTCAATTGTAGAGCGTTAAACTCAATTACAAAAGGTGGCAGGTACAAATCGAGGGCGTCTCACACTTGGGATTGATAATGACTGGCTGATGACGGCTAGTTAGCCAGAAATGGTTATTCCGGTGCTCTTTGCATTTGTTGGGTCCAACTAAACATCATATTCTACACGTCGCAATGCGACTGCCTTTGACTGCTCTAGTGTGACCTCCAGTGCCCAACGGATCCTGCATGTTCCTTGAGCAGATCGGTGAGCCGCACGCTATCATCATATTCCCGATCGCAAACGACAAATGAACGTGTTTATGACTCCATGGTAGAGCGTTCGACTCAATTACCGAAAGTTGCGGATCGACCTAAAAATCATATGCTAAACGTCACTATACTACCGCTTGCGAGGGCTCTAGTGTGAACTCCAGCGCATAGCGAAACATGCGTGTTCCTTAAGCAGTTCGGTGAGCTGCACACTATCATCATATTCCAGATCTCAACTGACAAACAATGAACCCGTGTCTCAATTGTAGAGCGTTTAACTCAATTATCAAAGGTGGAAGGTACGAATCAAACGCGTCCCACACTTGGGATTGGTAATGGCTGGCTGATGACGGCTAAAAAGCCAGAAATGTCCATTGTGGTGTCTTTTTTATTTCTCGGTTCCACTTAATCATAGTTTACACGTCGCTATGCGTTCGCCTGCGAGGGCTCTCATGTGAGCTCCAGGTGCACAACGGAACATGCATGTTTCTTAAGCAGATCGGTGAGCCGCATACTATCATCGTATTCCCGTTCGCTATCGACAAAACAACGAGCCCGTTGCTCAATGGCATTGTGTTCCATTCAATTAAAACAGGTCGCGGGTGCGAATCACAGGTGATCCACACATTGGATTAGGTACGGCTGGCTGATGACGGATAATATCCAGAAATGGCCATTTATTTTTCCTATGAATTTGTCGGGTGCACCTTAACATCATATGCAACAAGTCGCTGTGCAGCCGCATATGAGGGCTCACGTGAGAGCTCCGGGGTTCAAATAAACACGCATTGTGCATTGGCAGATCGGTGAGCCGCTCACTGTCATCATATTGCCCATCGCAACCGACAACAAAAATGTGGCTCAATGGTAGAGCGTACGACTAAAAAACCTAAGGCCACGTGTTCGAATCCCAGGTGAGCCACACTTGGGATTGCGTATGACTGGCCGATAACGGCTAATTAACCAGAAATGATATATATATATATATATATATATATATATATATATATATATATATATATATATATATATATATATTGATAATGTGGAACCGACAAAAGACAAGGGAGACCGAATGGCCATTTCTGGCTTATTAGCCGTCATCAGCCAGTCATACCCAATCCCAAGTGTGGAACACCTGGGATTCGAACCCGCGACCTTTGGTATTTGAGTCGAACGCTCTACCATTGAGCCACGGGCTCGTTGCTTTTGTCGGTTGCGATCGGGAATATGATGATAGTGTGGCTCACCGATCTGCATACATTTATGTCTCGTTGTGCCCTGGAACTCGGACTAGAGTACTCTGGGCAGTCGCATAGCGACGTGTAGCATATGTTGATAATGGAACCGACAAAGACAAGGGGAGACCGGAATGGCCATTTCTGGCTTATTAGCCGTCATCAGCCAGTCATACCCAATCCCAAGTGTGGAACACCCGGGATTCGAACCCGCGACCTTTGGTATTTGAGTCGAACGCTCACCATTGAGCCACGGGCTCGTTGTTTGTCGGTTGCGATCGGGAATATGATGATATGTGGCTCACCGATCTGCTTATGAACGACATGTATACTGTTGTGCCCGGAACTCAGAGCAGGTACTCGCACAGCGACGCGAGCATGATGCATACTGTGATACCGACAAACAGTAGGGAGACCGGAATGGCCATTTCTGGCTTATTAGCCGTCATCAGCCAGTCATACCCAATCCCCAAGTGTGGAACACCCTGGATTCGAACGACCTTTGGTATTTGAGTCGAACGCTCGATAGTGTGAGATCACCGATCGCTTGAGAGAACATTTATGTTCCGTTGTGCCCTGAACTCAGACTAGAGTATCACAGGCAGTCGCATAGCGACGTAGCATATGTTGATAATGTGGAACCGACAAAGACAAGCGACATCCTGAATGGCCATTTCTCGGGCTTATCATGCGTCATCAGCCGCAATACACCAGCGTGGAACACCTGGGATTCGAACCCGCGACCTTTGGTATTTGAGTCGAACGTTTCACCATTGAGCCACGGGCTGTTGCTTGTCGGTTGCGATCGGGAATATGATGATAGTGTGGCTCACCGATCTGCTTAAGGAACGTTTATGTTCCGTTGCCCTCGGAACCAGACTAGAGACATCACAGGCAGTCGCATAGCGACGTAGCATATGTTGATAATATGGAACCGACAAAGACAAGGGGAGACGAACACCTGGGATTCGAACCCGCGACCTTTGGTATTTGAGTCGAACGCTCTACCATTGAGCCACGGGCTCGTTGCTGTCGGTTGCGATCGGGAATATATGATATCGTGTGGCTCACCGATCTGCTTAAGGAACATTTATGTTCCGTTGTGCCCTGAACTCAGGGAACCGACAAAGATGCCAATCCCAAGTGTGGAACACCTGATTCGAACCGCGACCTTGGTATTTGAGTCGAACGCTCCATTGAGCCGCGGGCTCGTTAGCTTTGTCGGTTTGCGATAGGGAATATGATGATAGTGCGTGCTACCGATCTGCTTTAAGGAACATTTATAAAGTTCCGTTGTGCCCTGAACTCAGATTAGAGTACTCACAGTAGCATCGCATAGCGACATGCAGCATAGTTGATAATGTGGAACCAACAAAGACAAGTGGAGACCGGAATGGCCATTTTCGGCTTATTAGCCGTCATCAGCCAGTCATACCCAATCCCGCGTGGAACACCTGGGGATTCGAAATGGTAGAGCGTTCACTTGGGATTGGGTATGACTGGCTGATGACGGCTAATAAGCCAGAAATGGCCATTCCGGTCTCCCTTGTCTTTGTCGGTTCCACCTCATCAACATATGCTACACGTCGCTATGCGACTGCCTGTGAGTACTCTAGTCTGAGTTACAGGGCACAACGGAATATAAATGTTCCTTAATCAGATCGGTGAGCCACACACTATCATCATATTCCCGATCGCAACCGACAAAAGCAACGAGCCCGTGGCTCAATGGTAGAGCGTTCGACTCAAATACCAAAGGTCGCGGGTTCGAATCCCAGGTGTTCCACACTTGGGATTGGGTATGACTGGCTGATGACGGCTAATAAGCCAGAAATGGCCATTCCGGTCTCCCTTGTCTTTGTCGGTTCCACATTATCAACATATGCTACACGTCGCTATGCGACTGCCTGTGAGTACTCTAGTCTGAGTTCCAGGGCACAACGGAACATAAATGTTCCTTAAGCAGATCGGTGAGCCACACACTATCATCATATTCCCGATCGCAACCGACAAAGCAACGAGCCCGTGGCTCAATGGTAGAGCGTTCGACTCAAATACCAAAGGTCGCGGGTTCGAATCCCAGGTGTTCCACACTTGGGATTGGGTATGACTGGCTGATGACGGCTAATAAGCCAGAAATGGCCATTCCGGTCTCCCTTGTCTTTGTCGGTTCCACATTATCAACATATGCTACACGTCGCTATGCGACTGCCTGTGAGTACTCTAGTCTGAGTTCCAGGGCACAACGGAACATAAATGTTCCTTAAGCAGATCGGTGAGCCACACACCATCATCATATTCCCGATCGCAACCGACAAAGCAACGAGCCCGTGGCTCAATGGTAGAGCGTTCGACTCAAATACCAAAGGTCGCGGGTTCGAATCCCAGGTGTTCCACACTTGGGATTGGGTATGACTGGCTGATGACGGCTAATAAGCCAGAAATGGCCATTCCGGTCTCCCCTTGTCTTTGTCGGTTCCACATTATCAACATATGCTACACGTCGCTATGCGACTGCCTGTGAGTACTCTAGTCTGAGTTCCAGGGCACAACGGAACATAAATGTTCCTTAAGCAGATCGGTGAGCCACACACTATCATCATATTCCCGATCGCAACCGACAAAGCAACGAGCCCGTGGCTCAATGGTAGAGCGTTCGACTCAAATACCAAAGGTCGTGGGTTCGAATCCCAGGTGTTCCACACTTGGGATTGGGTATGACTGGCTGATGACGGCTAATAAGCCAGAAATGGCCATTCCGGTCTCCCTTGTCTTTGTCGGTTCCACATTATCAACATATGCTACACGTCGCTATGCGACTGCCTGTGAGTACTCTAGTCTGAGTTCCAGGGCACAACGGAACATAAATGTTCCTTAAGCAGATCGGTGAGCCACACACTATCATCATATTCCCGATCGCAACCGACAAAGCAACGAGCCCGTGGCTCAATGGTAGAGCGTTCGACTCAAATACCAAAGGTCGCGGGTTCGAATCCCAGGTGTTCCACACTTGGGATTGGGTATGACTGGCTGATGACGGCTAATAAGCCAGAAATGGCCATTCCGGTCTCCCTTGTCTTTGTCGGTTCCACATTATCAACATATGCTACACGTCGCTATGCGACTGCCTGTGAGTACTCTAGTCTGAGTTCCAGGGCACAACGGAACATAAATGTTCCTTAAGCAGATCGGTGAGCCACACACTATCATCATATTCCCGATCGCAACCGACAAAGCAACGAGCCCGTGGCTCAATGGTAGAGCGTTCGACTCAAATACCAAAGGTCGCGGGTTCGAATCCCAGGTGTTCCACACTTGGGATTGGGTATGACTGGCTGATGACGGCTAATAAGCCAGAAATGGCCATTCCGGTCTCCCTTGTCTTTGTCGGTTCCACATTATCAACATATGCTACACGTCGCTATGCGACTGCCTGTGAGTACTCTAGTCTGAGTTCCAGGGCACAACGGAACATAAATGTTCCTTAAGCAGATCGGTGAGCCACACACTATCATCATATTCCCGATCGCAACCGACAAAGCAACGAGCCCGTGGCTCAATGGTAGAGCGTTCGACTCAAATACCAAAGGTCGCGGGTTCGAATCCCAGGTGTTCCACACTTGGGATTGGGTATGACTGGCTGATGACGGCTAATAAGCCAGAAATGGCCATTCCGGTCTCCCCTTGTCTTTGTCGGTTCCACATTATCAACATATGCTACACGTCGCTATGCGACTGCCTGTGAGTACTCTAGTCTGAGTTCCAGGGCACAACGGAACATAAATGTTCCTTAAGCAGATCGGTGAGCCACACACTATCATCATATTCCCGATCGCAACCGACAAAGCAACGAGCCCGTGGCTCAATGGTAGAGCGTTCGACTCAAATACCAAAGGTCGCGGGTTCGAATCCCAGGTGTTCCACACTTGGGATTGGGTATGACTGGCTGATGACGGCTAATAAGCCAGAAATGGCCATTCCGGTCTCCCCTTGTCTTTGTCGGTTCCACATTATCAACATATGCTACACGTCGCTATGCGACTGCCTGTGAGTACTCTAGTCTGAGTTCCAGGGCACAACGGAACATAAATGTTCCTTAAGCAGATCGGTGAGCCACACACTATCATCATATTCCCGATCGCAACCGACAAAGCAACGAGCCCGTGGCTCAATGGTAGAGCGTTCGACTCAAATACCAAAGGTCGCGGGTTCGAATCCCAGGTGTTCCACACTTGGGATTGGGTATGACTGGCTGATGACGGCTAATAAGCCAGAAATGGCCATTCCGGTCTCCCCTTGTCTTTGTCGGTTCCACATTATCAACATATGCTACACGTCGCTATGCGACTGCCTGTGAGTACTCTAGTCTGAGTTCCAGGGCACAACGGAACATAAATGTTCCTTAAGCAGATCGGTGAGCCACACACTATCATCATATTCCCGATCGCAACCGACAAAGCAACGAGCCCGTGGCTCAATGGTAGAGCGTTCGACTCAAATACCAAAGGTCGCGGGTTCGAATCCCAGGTGTTCCACACTTGGGATTGGGTATGACTGGCTGATGACGGCTAATAAGCCAGAAATGGCCATTCCGGTCTCCCCTTGTCTTTGTCGGTTCCACATTATCAACATATGCTACACGTCGCTATGCGACTGCCTGTGAGTACTCTAGTCTGAGTTCCAGGGCACAACGGAACATAAATGTTCCTTAAGCAGATCGGTGAGCCACACACTATCATCATATTCCCGATCGCAACCGACAAAGCAACGAGCCCGTGGCTCAATGGTAGAGCGTTCGACTCAAATACCAAAGGTCGCGGGTTCGAATCCCAGGTGTTCCACACTTGGGATTGGGTATGACTGGCTGATGACGGCTAATAAGCCAGAAATGGCCATTCCGGTCTCCCCTTGTCTTTGTCGGTTCCACATTATCAACATATGCTACACGTCGCTATGCGACTGCCTGTGAGTACTCTAGTCTGAGTTCCAGGGCACAACGGAACATAAATGTTCCTTAAGCAGATCGGTGAGCCACACACTATCATCATATTCCCCGATCGCAACCGACAAAGCAACGAGCCCGTGGCTCAATGGTAGAGCGTTCGACTCAAATACCAAAGGTCGCGGGTTCGAATCCCAGGTGTTCCACACTTGGGATTGGGTATGACTGGCTGATGACGGCTAATAAGCCAGAAATGGCCATTCCGGTCTCCCTTGTCTTTGTCGGTTCCACATTATCAACATATGCTACACGTCGCTATGCGACTGCCTGTGAGTACTCTAGTCTGAGTTCCAGGGCACAACGGAACATAAATGTTCCTTAAGCAGATCGGTGAGCCACACACTATCATCATATTCCCGATCGCAACCGACAAAGCAACGAGCCCGTGGCTCAATGGTAGAGCGTTCGACTCAAATACCAAAGGTCGCGGGTTCGAATCCCAGGTGTTCCACACTTGGGATTGGGTATGACTGGCTGATGACGGCTAATAAGCCAGAAATGGCCATTCCGGTCTCCCCTTGTCTTTGTCGGTTCCACATTATCAACATATGCTACACGTCGCTATGCGACTGCCTGTGAGTACTCTAGTCTGAGTTCCAGGGCACAACGGAACATAAATGTTCCTTAAGCAGATCGGTGAGCCACACACTATCATCATATTCCCGATCGCAACCGACAAAGCAACGAGCCCGTGGCTCAATGGTAGAGCGTTCGACTCAAATACCAAAGGTCGCGGGTTCGAATCCCAGGTGTTCCACACTTGGGATTGGGTATGACTGGCTGATGACGGCTAATAAGCCAGAAATGGCCATTCCGGTCTCCCCTTGTCTTTGTCGGTTCCACATTATCAACATATGCTACACGTCGCTATGCGACTGCCTGTGAGTACTCTAGTCTGAGTTCCAGGGCACAACGGAACATAAATGTTCCTTAAGCAGATCGGTGAGCCACACACTATCATCATATTCCCGATCGCAACCGACAAAGCAACGAGCCCGTGGCTCAATGGTAGAGCGTTCGACTCAAATACCAAAGGTCGTGGGTTCGAATCCCAGGTGTTCCACACTTGGGATTGGGTATGACTGGCTGATGACGGCTAATAAGCCAGAAATGGCCATTCCGGTCTCCCCTTGTCTTTGTCGGTTCCACATTATCAACATATGCTACACGTCGCTATGCGACTGCCTGTGAGTACTCTAGTCTGAGTTCCAGGGCACAACGGAACATAAATGTTCCTTAAGCAGATCGGTGAGCCACACACTATCATCATATTCCCGATCGCAACCGACAAAGCAACGAGCCCGTGGCTCAATGGTAGAGCGTTCGACTCCAAATACCAAAGGTCGCGGGTTCGAATCCCAGGTGTTCCACACTTGGGATTGGGTATGACTGGCTGATGACGGCTAATAAGCCAGAAATGGCCATTCCGGTCTCCCCTTGTCTTTGTCGGTTCCACATTATCAACATATGCTACACGTCGCTATGCGACTGCCTGTGAGTACTCTAGTCTGAGTTCCAGGGCACAACGGAACATAAATGTTCCTTAAGCAGATCGGTGAGCCACACACTATCATCATATTCCCGATCGCAACCGACAAAGCAACGAGCCCGTGGCTCAATGGTAGAGCGTTCGACTCAAATACCAAAGGTCGCGGGTTCGAATCCCAGGTGTTCCACACTTGGGATTGGGTATGACTGGCTGATGACGGCTAATAAGCCAGAAATGGCCATTCCGGTCTCCCTTGTCTTTGTCGGTTCCACATTATCAACATATGCTACACGTCGCTATGCGACTGCCTGTGAGTACTCTAGTCTGAGTTCCAGGGCACAACGGAACATAAATGTTCCTTAAGCAGATCGGTGAGCCACACACTATCATCATATTCCCGATCGCAACCGACAAAGCAACGAGCCCGTGGCTCAATGGTAGAGCGTTCGACTCCAAATACCAAAGGTCGCGGGTTCGAATCCCAGGTGTTCCACACTTGGGATTGGGTATGACTGGCTGATGACGGCTAATAAGCCAGAAATGGCCATTCCGGTCTCCCCTTGTCTTTGTCGGTTCCACATTATCAACATATGCTACACGTCGCTATGCGACTGCCTGTGAGTACTCTAGTCTGAGTTCCAGGGCACAACGGAACATAAATGTTCCTTAAGCAGATCGGTGAGCCACACACTATCATCATATTCCCGATCGCAACCGACAAAGCAACGAGCCCGTGGCTCAATGGTAGAGCGTTCGACTCAAATACCAAAGGTCGCGGGTTCGAATCCCAGGTGTTCCACACTTGGGATTGGGTATGACTGGCTGATGACGGCTAATAAGCCAGAAATGGCCATTCCGGTCTCCCTTGTCTTTGTCGGTTCCACATTATCAACATATGCTACACGTCGCTATGCGACTGCCTGTGAGTACTCTAGTCTGAGTTCCAGGGCACAACGGAACATAAATGTTCCTTAAGCAGATCGGTGAGCCACACACTATCATCATATTCCCGATCGCAACCGACAAAGCAACGAGCCCGTGGCTCAATGGTAGAGCGTTCGACTCAAATACCAAAGGTCGCGGGTTCGAATCCCAGGTGTTCCACACTTGGGATTGGGTATGACTGGCTGATGACGGCTAATAAGCCAGAAATGGCCATTCCGGTCTCCCCTTGTCTTTGTCGGTTCCACATTATCAACATATGCTACACGTCGCTATGCGACTGCCTGTGAGTACTCTAGTCTGAGTTCCAGGGCACAACGGAACATAAATGTTCCTTAAGCAGATCGGTGAGCCACACACTATCATCATATTCCCGATCGCAACCGACAAAGCAACGAGCCCGTGGCTCAATGGTAGAGCGTTCGACTCAAATACCAAAGGTCGCGGGTTCGAATCCCAGGTGTTCCACACTTGGGATTGGGTATGACTGGCTGATGACGGCTAATAAGCCAGAAATGGCCATTCCGGTCTCCCTTGTCTTTGTCGGTTCCACATTATCAACATATGCTACACGTCGCTATGCGACTGCCTGTGAGTACTCTAGTCTGAGTTCCAGGGCACAACGGAACATAAATGTTCCTTAAGCAGATCGGTGAGCCACACACTATCATCATATTCCCGATCGCAACCGACAAAGCAACGAGCCCGTGGCTCAATGGTAGAGCGTTCGACTCAAATACCAAAGGTCGCGGGTTCGAATCCCAGGTGTTCCACACTTGGGATTGGGTATGACTGGCTGATGACGGCTAATAAGCCAGAAATGGCCATTCCGGTCTCCCCTTGTCTTTGTCGGTTCCACATTATCAACATATGCTACACGTCGCTATGCGACTGCCTGTGAGTACTCTAGTCTGAGTTCCAGGGCACAACGGAACATAAATGTTCCTTAAGCAGATCGGTGAGCCACACACTATCATCATATTCCCGATCGCAACCGACAAAGCAACGAGCCCGTGGCTCAATGGTAGAGCGTTCGTTCCAAATACCAAAGGTCGCGGGGTCGAATCCCAGGTGTTCCACACTTGGGATTGGGTATGACTGGCTGATGACGGCTAATAAGCCAGAAATGGCCATTCCGGTCTCCCCTTGTCTTTGTCGGTTCCACATTATCAACATATGCTACACGTCGCTATGCGACTGCCTGTGAGTACTCTAGTCTGAGTTCCAGGGCACAACGGAACATAAATGTTCCTTAAGCAGATCGGTGAGCCACACACTATCATCATATTCCCGATCGCAACCGACAAAGCAACGAGCCCGTGGCTCAATGGTAGAGCGTTCGACTCAAATACCAAAGGTCGCGGGTTCGAATCCCAGGTGTTCCACACTTGGGATTGGGTATGACTGGCTGATGACGGCTAATAAGCCAGAAATGGCCATTCCGGTCTCCCTTGTCTTTGTCGGTTCCACATTATCAACATATGCTACACGTCGCTATGCGACTGCCTGTGAGTACTCTAGTCTGAGTTCCAGGGCACAACGGAACATAAATGTTCCTTAAGCAGATCGGTGAGCCACACACTATCATCATATTCCCGATCGCAACCGACAAAGCAACGAGCCCGTGGCTCAATGGTAGAGCGTTCGACTCAAATACCAAAGGTCGCGGGTTCGAATCCCAGGTGTTCCACACTTGGGATTGGGTATGACTGGCTGATGACGGCTAATAAGCCAGAAATGGCCATTCCGGTCTCCCCTTGTCTTTGTCGGTTCCACATTATCAACATATGCTACACGTCGCTATGCGACTGCCTGTGAGTACTCTAGTCTGAGTTCCAGGGCACAACGGAACATAAATGTTCCTTAAGCAGATCGGTGAGCCACACACTATCATCATATTCCCGATCGCAACCGACAAAGCAACGAGCCCGTGGCTCAATGGTAGAGCGTTCGACTCAAATACCAAAGGTCGCGGGTTCGAATCCCAGGTGTTCCACACTTGGGATTGGGTATGACTGGCTGATGACGGCTAATAAGCCAGAAATGGCCATTCCGGTCTCCCTTGTCTTTGTCGGTTCCACATTATCAACATATGCTACACGTCGCTATGCGACTGCCTGTGAGTACTCTAGTCTGAGTTCCAGGGCACAACGGAACATAAATGTTCCTTAAGCAGATCGGTGAGCCACACACTATCATCATATTCCCGATCGCAACCGACAAAGCAACGAGCCCGTGGCTCAATGGTAGAGCGTTCGACTCAAATACCAAAGGTCGTGGGTTCGAATCCCAGGTGTTCCACACTTGGGATTGGGTATGACTGGCTGATGACGGCTAATAAGCCAGAAATGGCCATTCCGGTCTCCCCTTGTCTTTGTCGGTTCCACATTATCAACATATGCTACACGTCGCTATGCGACTGCCTGTGAGTACTCTAGTCTGAGTTCCAGGGCACAACGGAACATAAATGTTCCTTAAGCAGATCGGTGAGCCACACACTATCATCATATTCCCGATCGCAACCGACAAAGCAACGAGCCCGTGGCTCAATGGTAGAGCGTTCGACTCAAATACCAAAGGTCGCGGGTTCGAATCCCAGGTGTTCCACACTTGGGATTGGGTATGACTGGCTGATGACGGCTAATAAGCCAGAAATGGCCATTCCGGTCTCCCCTTTGTCTTTGTCGGTTCCACATTATCAACATATGCTACACGTCGCTATGCGACTGCCTGTGAGTACTCTAGTCTGAGTTCCAGGGCACAACGGAACATAAATGTTCCTTAAGCAGATCGGTGAGCCACACACTATCATCATATTCCCGATCGCAACCGACAAAGCAACGAGCCCGTGGCTCAATGGTAGAGCGTTCGACTCAAATACCAAAGGTCGCGGGTTCGAATCCCAGGTGTTCCACACTTGGGATTGGGTATGACTGGCTGATGACGGCTAATAAGCCAGAAATGGCCATTCCGGTCTCCCCTTTGTCTTTGTCGGTTCCACATTATCAACATATGCTACACGTCGCTATGCGACTGCCTGTGAGTACTCTAGTCTGAGTTCCAGGGCACAACGGAACATAAATGTTCCTTAAGCAGATCGGTGAGCCACACACTATCATCATATTCCCGATCGCAACCGACAAAGCAACGAGCCCGTGGCTCAATGGTAGAGCGTTCGACTCAAATACCAAAGGTCGCGGGTTCGAATCCCAGGTGTTCCACACTTGGGATTGGGTATGACTGGCTGATGACGGCTAATAAGCCAGAAATGGCCATTCCGGTCTCCCCTTTGTCTTTGTCGGTTCCACATTATCAACATATGCTACACGTCGCTATGCGACTGCCTGTGAGTACTCTAGTCTGAGTTCCAGGGCACAACGGAACATAAATGTTCCTTAAGCAGATCGGTGAGCCACACACTATCATCATATTCCCGATCGCAACCGACAAAGCAACGAGCCCGTGGCTCAATGGTAGAGCGTTCGACTCAAATACCAAAGGTCGCGGGTTCGAATCCCAGGTGTTCCACACTTGGGATTGGGTATGACTGGCTGATGACGGCTAATAAGCCAGAAATGGCCATTCCGGTCTCCCTTTGTCTTTGTCGGTTCCACATTATCAACATATGCTACACGTCGCTATGCGACTGCCTGTGAGTACTCTAGTCTGAGTTCCAGGGCACAACGGAACATAAATGTTCCTTAAGCAGATCGGTGAGCCACACACTATCATCATATTCCCGATCGCAACCGACAAAGCAACGAGCCCGTGGCTCAATGGTAGAGCGTTCGACTCAAATACCAAAGGTCGCGGGTTCGAATCCCAGGTGTTCCACACTTGGGATTGGGTATGACTGGCTGATGACGGCTAATAAGCCAGAAATGGCCATTCCGGTCTCCCCTTGTCTTTGTCGGTTCCACATTATCAACATATGCTACACGTCGCTATGCGACTGCCTGTGAGTACTCTAGTCTGAGTTCGAGGGCACAACGGAACATAAATGTTCCTTAAGCAGATCGGTGAGCCACACACTATCATATATATATACCAGTGACCTTTGCGACTCTAGGGTGGGCTGGAATTGAAATGGGTTTGGGTCGAGCGGCTTAGGGCCCCCAATTTTCATGACGTTTAAAACCAACAGTGTAGGGTTGATTTGTGAATTATGGGTGGTCCAGATGTTCGCGCATGTTTTCATGATGGTCCACGGATGGTTGAAGGTGCAGTGTGTATACAGAGGGCATATATGGCGGCTAATGGCTTTGGTTATCCAGTCACGTTGAGATGGATTACAGGCGCCTCACAAAGTCAAACCCTGATTGCAACGTCTAGTAAACGCAGAGACGGACTCTGCTGCGCGTGTTTGTACCTCAATTTTATGACTGATATAAAACTGCCTTCAATTAAATGAGATTAAGTCGCAAATTAGTCCGATTACCTGAGTGCGCATTGCAACCGAAAGGGGGGTATTGATGTCCATACTGAAGTAGACAAAGGGGTGGGTAGGACAGTATTTCTAGTCTCTTAATCCATCAGGTTAGTTTCCTTAGTCTGCCACACAATTTTAAGGCACCTCGGCGCCAGACTATGATTGCAGCTTTCGACCTCGAGAGTAGATAATTAGGATAGATAGCTAAACGGCAGGGCAGCAAAGCAGCTAACACGATAGCCTACCCTCCGGCCGAAATTCACAAAGCGCTCTTCAGTGGCTACTTCTGACCAGCTACATGGGCTTCTGGTCCAACGCGTGGGACGCAGCCTTGCCAACGCTGTCTTTATCCTAATCCTACATAACTGCGCCAATTCGTTGTGGAAACCGACGGGTCACAGTCCCCTTGGCATTACCGTAGAACTGTCCACGATCCTCCTTCCAACATCTTCCGTCTGTGCCACGGCACGCAGACGAGAGAAAATCCGAGTGGCTTTTTGACCTGCAGTGGGACGCATCCATTAACAGTTAAAATTTTTTCGAAGGCTCAAACACTACCAATGTTACCAACAGCCGATTAACACCCGTCGCACGGATTTTTCCGTTGCCTTCGACCTTCCATCGAGATTTCCTGTGGGTGAGCATGCGGCATGGTGGCACACCACCGCGGCCACCTTAAACGATACGTGACAGTTCGACCGTAGTTTTCGACAACGTCTACGTATGCTTCATAGCAGGGTGGTGCATGGACAGTGACTTGGGCTGGATTATAGTGAGAGAAGATTTGAACTGCACCTACCTCAATCTATGTTACCTCTGTTACGCTGTGCCGTCGACCTCACTCTCCCCAACCCCCCACAATCAGACCACCGTCAGAGCCAGTCAGTTGTCTGATGTGGGAGCGGGCGCATTGGTTGCAGGGTCGGCATACCCGTCTTCGCGTGCTACAGCACGACCTTGCCCTCATTACGCACACAAGGATTCACTAAATCAGGGGATAAAGAGGAGCCATCGCCGTCCGACTCCCAGCCCACTGGTCAGCCACTCAACGGACAACATACGCTGGGCTGACGGCGTGGTCTGGTGTGATGCGTCAGTTGACAGCCTTCCAAGCCAAGATTTCTAGGAAATCGTGCTATCCTCAGGTATGCGATGATGTGTAGGTGTTGATGGAAGTAGCGTGCAATGACGTGGTTCAGTCACCAGTGCCCATGTTGCGCAAGCGCAGCCCCATGTTCGGAATAATGCCTGCCACACCCTGATTTGGTCCCCGTGTTTGTCCGGTGCATTTACCACGCGTCCCGTTTAAGGGGCACACACATACACACACAGGTATCAGTGAGACTCAAGGTCGCGATTTGACGGCGACGACGCTAACGCCCTCCCACTACCTCGCCCAATTATTTAATTACAGACGGTGCGAACTTTGACAGACCTTTTCACAAGATTAGCACTTCAAAAACAATACACAGATCACGCAGCGTATGCGTCGAGCGGGTTGGGTACATACGTACAATGTGGTGGTAAGGCTGGGACGAAACCACAATCAAAATGGACGTCCAAGAGGCAGAAATGAGGTGAGAGAGGCAGGGCGGCCCGCGACAATACACAATGCGGGGGACTAACAAGAGGAAAGAGGATACTTTGTAAAAAATTATATCCTAAATGCCTGGACAGAGTATAAATAAAGCTTTTTCTCCCTTCCGAAGAGGACAGGCTCTAACAAAATTTGAGGAAGATTGGTACGCAAAAAGAGATTTCAGTAGAGGTGGGGGGGGGGGTGAGGGGGCGGTATGCATACGGTGGCGAGGATGTGGCGAGAGTAGGCAGAGGAGGAGGAGCAGGAGACGGTAAGAAACGAGCAAAATAAGACGGCTGCAGTGAAGTAAATCTTCAAGAACGGTGGTGCTTGCACGCGCACGCGCGAGAATTTTTCTCTGCTTTTCTGGAAGGTAAAAGACCAAGGAAGAGGCGGGGTGGAAGGAGAGGCAGCGGAAGTGTGTGTTGAGTTCTCAAGTCTCTCTCTCACTCTGATGAAACTCTGATCCGACTGTCATCGTGTGTGTGCATGTGTGTTTACGGTCATCGTGCATTCATACTCAACGCATCGGAGGCTTGCTTTGCGAAAAAGACAACATCAGCGTCCGGGTCACTACCAAGTTTTTCCAGGGTCGGTTTTACGTAGGCTTGGAGAGCACTGCTGTCGAGGAAACGACCGAGCTTCCCCATTACCTGTGCAACCTAGAATATGGATGCAGAAACTGTTTTTAGCACGTTAGTTTACTTTACAGTAACATAAAGACACGTTGTTGCCTAGTTAAGAGACAAAGTTAATTTTTTAAGCGGTTTCCTCGGCAAAAATTTGCGAGCCCACGCATGTCAATGCTTTTAATCAACGACATAGAAGTGAAGTGAAGGGGCTTTAGTTTCCGCTTGAAAGTATTCACTTAGCGAAGGGGCTGGGGAAAATTTTGACTTAAAGTTTCGGATCCTACTTGTAATGTGGTCCAAGATTTTGAGGCTACACTTTACTGACACTTGTGACCGGGCATCGTAATTCAAGCAAGAAAGTGTCATAGTTTCGGGGATATTGTGTAGTCTTTTATTGGCATTTCAGTTTCATGTCCTAAAATGCCTCGCAAGACATAGAATCACAAATACACACAAGGTGTGAAAGTCAGCGAAACAAGAATACGGTCAATGAAGCCCAGGCGTCCATAACAGCCAGGTTTAAAATAGAGATAAATGGCTGAAAAAGGACTGAATTTTGTGAACTCTACAGGCAGAAATAATTGAAGTCAAAAATGGAAGCCACGTTTTCTTCCATGTGTGCAAGACATGTCGCATCTCTAGCATGCCCTTTTTGAGATGCGGGTATATATCGTCAACTTTCTATGAAACGAGGTCCCTTACTTCAACTGTCTACATCAAAATCGCAAGTTGAGGTTAGGTACACAGGGCAGCAACGGAAGTCACGTGTCTCGAAGTAGCTTCTATAACGTCGAGGTCGCGTCATGCGATACTTGCAAACACACCCGACCGGAAGTACGTCAACAGAAGTATTGCGGACAAGGGAGCAAGAACATTACTGGTTGTTCTGCCTTACTTGTACAATAATTGGCTTGAAGCAGGCGAGCCCATGGAAGATGTGACACTACACACAGGAGAATTAGGTAATAAAAAGTTGTGAGCTTCTTCTCAGCCAATTCCCTCACGCACGCTAATTTCAACTGTCAGCAGAAAACAGGTATTTATCTTACGATACATATGATTGGCTAACTGACTGCAAGTGGGCGGAATGCCTGACCAGACATAACTTCTGGAGGCGGTAAAACGTAGGGTTGTCTTTGTTTTTACAAACAACACGGTGGCAAAATAAATTTGCAACGAAGTGATTCTAGCTTTTAATAAAAAACGATAAATGACTGAAAACATATGGTTGTCCATAAGACTTTAAAAGCACAGCATGAAAATTTTTGTAGAACTCTTAATAAACGTCAACAAATTCATTTGGCTAATGGGAAATAGCTGTAGAGTGCATCTTGAAATTTGTGCAATTAAAGACAACAATATGTAAGTCTACGACCTGCCTAATATTTAAAAAAATCGGTATTGAGAGTCAGGTTCTCTCATTAAAAAATTCCGTTGAGAGCAAATGCACCAGATGGCATTATAGGACGATCGAATTAGTCGCAATCCCCTAACACTGATTCGCATTTGGTCTTTCAACTCGACGGCTTAACGGGGGATTTCACAGTATCATCAAAAAGACGTACAAATATCTTGAAGCCTTCTGTGTTGGCAAGAGTAATAATCTGTCCGTTGAGGCAGATTAACAATGCCGACAAAGACAAGGGAGACGGGAATGGTCATTTCTGGCTCATTAGCTATCCTCAGCCGGTCACACCTTACCTCACCCGAGGCTCGAACCCACGACCCGTTGATCAAAAGTCAAACGCTCTAATCACTGAGCCACAGACTTTTCATCTTGCCAATTGGTGAGCGTTCATCAACGAACGTCTGTTCGTTGTTGCACTTTCGATTTTCGGGTAAGCAACGGTTTCTGACAAATGGCAATGTGTCGTTTAGTAAAAAAAGCCTGTACTGTAAAAAGGATAACATTGGTTAACTCGGGCTAACCCCTTTCAAGCCAAAAATTAGGTAGGGTGTAACGGGGCAAGGCTAATAAGGAGTAAAAAGCCATAAATCGACAATCTGATCAGCATCGATGCCCATGAATTAAAATGCACAAACACCATGCGCACGATCACGTTCCTATACAACACATTTGGAGAACGCTTCTAGGAAGGAGCAATGGCTCATCGGAACAGACCTAATGTATGTCTGGTGATTCGAAGGGCTGAGACGGTTGTATTGTGGGAAAGCGGCTCGAAAATGCCAAAGGTCCAAAAAAGACGAACAGAAGGACAATCTCCTTTGAGTCCGCCACTTTTAAATAAAGTATCGACTAAGATTGGCAAAGTTGAGAGATCCGGGTTGATGATTCGATAAATAAGGCGGATTCACCGTTGGAGAAACTGGCCACACTTTCGATCTTTAGGGAGTTACTATCTCAGGTCGGGGCAATGTAAAGACGGAACGACCAACGCTTGAGGCGCGGTATTCCGATTCCAACTCCATCAACAAGCACTTCGACGTTTCTGCAGCTGCTAAAGTCTTGCGTCATTACGTACACGAAGCTCAGAAAAAGACACTCGTTAGGGTTAGCATTCGTTACCGGGTTAGTAGGTCACACAATATGTCGTTGGAGGTAGAAAGACCGAAGTATCGAGTCAAATGGCAACTTTCCAAACGGCGACAATAAGGGCGCCACGGTAGATTCAAAACGCATCCGTTTTACTTTGATAATGAACGATCGCGCAGAGCGGGCCTCATTTTTACTCCCGTCAAGGGTCCGTATAAAAGTAGATCCAGTCAGCTAGGTATGATATCGCACATAGCGGTCGGCGTGAGGTAAAGCCATCGGATCTTGCAATCCGCACACTTGTCGGGACAACAAATTATTGTGCGACCCTACTATCCCGGAAACGAACGCAAACCCTAACCAAAAATAACGGATAGGATAAGAATTAGGTTCGTGCTATCCTTTTCTTCATTTAGCCCCATCCATAAAAATTATATTAACACTGGTCCGGTATTACTAGCTGACCTATCCTTTGTTCCTTGAGTTGGGTCACACATTCCGTTCTTGCCGAAATAAGTTATCCCATCAGTTGGCTCTTCAAAGCCATGAATTTTAACGCATCGTTATAGGCTCAAGCTCGTTCAACTCATTAAAATGAGGAAGCCACTGAGTTGCCGTTAGGGAGGATTTTCCGGTACCACCTAACTCTCTCTTTCCTCTATTATGCACCAGTCGACTATCCGTCCAATAACAACAGCACTCAAATATCTTTAAACTTCTAACAAAACACAAGTTTAGGACGGATAAAACAATATATTCAAACACCCGGGCATCCCCTTTAAAAGGGATCTGATCCGGTAACTATGCGCGAAATTTAGCCCACTTCCTCTTACCAAGTGCCCAGGATGGTCAAGTTACAGGAAATACCAAAAGCGATTGGATATGGGCGAGGGGACGCTTAGTTGGGGACTGCCCATAGTCTTACTAAGATATGATTCTCAAGCACCTACGACTTAATGAGCAGTTTTGCTTCTCCGGTCGTTTGCTGACGAGGTTTTAAATCGTAAAACCACAACAAACTTTTGTATAGAAGTTACGGAATGGCTGACTAGGCGGAGCAAATTCGAACACTAAGACGCGAGCAATTAGATCGAATAGTGCTGCACCTGACGTGGTAAATTCGCTTCGCTAAAGCCACCTCCGAGTGTGATATGGAGGTGCCCACCCACATAGCTACAAGCAGTTACCAGATAGAGGCAGCGGGAATAGAAAGTATACTAACACCGACGGAGACTATAATGATTATTTCTTATCTATTTACTGTCATAAGTCAGTCACAGCTGAGACTCCGGGCTAGGGTGCGTCTCACATGGAGCAAACGTGGTAACACAGAGGACCAAACCAGGTTCAAAAAGGTTATACTGGATGCATTCGTGTTAGATTCTTACCTTGAAGCGTACGTTTGGCACGGCGTCCTGGCTCAGCTGAGCCACAGTAGGGATGATATTTTTGGGTAGTAATTCCGTATGACAGGCTTCTTCCTCACCCAACTGCAGGAGGGCAGCTAGGCAAATCATCCGTCGGAGGTAGTTTGGATCGTGGGCTAGTTGGATAAGCTGTTGGAAAGAGAAATTCCGGATTAAAATACTCACTTTCGGTCTAATGGCATGGCAAAGGAGATAATTTTTGTGATGGGGACACAGGAAACAAATTAGCCCATCAAAAGGGAAGAACCATGGACAACAAGGAGAGAAAACTCCGTACGTAGCTAACAAGAGGTATTAAATAGGTGCAAGGTAGGCCACAGTGAGCGGTGATGCCAGGATGGGGACAGGGGTGAAAAGATCGCCTTGGTTAATATCGCACGGATATTTTTCGCTTCTTGTCGACTCTAGCTTAGGAGGCTAGTGTCATGTGTTAGGACGGATTCTATATGGAACCCCAAAGAAATATGGAGCACAAGCGCCCGACATATAAACACGGCGCAGATAGATGGGATAAAAGAAAGCTGCAGCGGAGTTTGAAGATGATTCAGTTCTACACTTCCTCTGACTCAAAGCTCAGAGAAAATCAATGTCACTGTGAGTCCAGTGGAGATGGCATTAACAGAAAAAAATTCGTCGAACACCACAGCCATTACCAATAGCTAGGATCGCGTTTTTGCCCTTGGCTGTCAACTGAGATATCCTCTCTCTCTCTCTCTCTCTCTCTCTCGTGCATCTATACACGTCGGCCGACCGGTGATGAAAATGAGACGCAATGGATGACGTGACGTAGGTCCCTCATCAAAGATATGTCACACGCATACACGGCAATAATTATCGACTCGCGCGGACTCAGTGCAGCTCCACACATAGGAATGCCGTGAATCAGTGTACACTTCGTCCAGTGTGGAGACGGGGGGTAGGGAGAGAGAGCACATGCCAACACTAACGCTTGCCACCGTCTTGACATACCTGCATGTTACGGAAACGAGTGCAGTTTATCAACCGTGAAAGAGAGTTCGTATACCTTATTGGAAAATGGTTCTCAGCTAGTTAAAAACAACCAGCCTGTTTGAAGGACTTTGAATATTCCGAGATTCCCAGACACATTTGGATGCCAACAAGATTCCAGTGACAATAGCGCGCATATTCTGACGGTCTCGCTAAAGCCTGGTACCGATATTTGAAGATGCAATACTGGTGTACACCTGTGAGGTAACTGGCGTAAGCACCCCCGAGCAAATTTGTGATAGAAGTTATAGCTAGGTTACCATCCCTCGGAGGGAAAAGAGTGTAACCCTGGGGACAAAGTATGCGAGCATTAAGTTGTGATTGAATAGAGTGAATGGCAAATCACCCACACGCGTCCACACTAGAAAACCATTAGCCCGGTATGAATTAAACAAAGAATAGGCTCATTTAGAGGAGTTTGCCCGGCAGTAGATTTCAGACGGGGAAGGCTTCAATTAGCAGACATAAAATCACTAACGCGCGAAATCGTTGAGCCCTGCGCCCCCTCCAAAAAGAACGCCTGGTTAACTTTGGCCCCAAACTAATAAAGGACTGAAGCAAAAGGAAGGTATCTCAGTGTGAAACTCACTCTTGGAATGACCTGGCTGGTGGCCCATTCGATGCCAAACTTGTTCATGAGGTTGCGCAGGTTGGTGACAGCCGCCTCCCTAACCGCGTAGACATGGTCCACGAGCCAGTCGAGGCAGAGGTTGGTTAGTTGATCATTGAAGCACTGGATGCCCAGTTGGCTCGCCAACAGAGGCATGTATTCAATGATGGCCAATCGGACACGCCACTTGTTGTCCTCCGCGAGCTCAACAATGGCCGGGAGGAGGGATTGGCTCAACTGCGTAATACCCATGACCTGGTTCACACACTCCAAATTGGATATTATGTTCAGACGAACCTGTAGGGGGGGAGGGAGGGGGAGGTGAATCACGTTTAGTTTAAGGCCCGTATAGCGGCTCGACTTAATTACTTAAGAGAACGGATACTAAAAGGTGGCCTATAATTTAGTACGACAAAACGAGCCCCTAAGAGAGCAGACCGAAAGCAGTCATCAGGTAGGGCCAGGTGTCATTGCATGACATGACATTACATGACAGTAACCAAATAAGTTGTTTAAGACGTTCGTTTCCGGTTAGCTCACCCGAGCTGGCCATGCCACAACTCTCTCCACATGCCAGCAGACTTCGAAATTGAACCCGAATCGGCTGATCAGTGGGCCCATGCCCCTTCGGTTGCCATGGCAGATAGTCAAGTTCAGATGGACATAGGTGAAAACGCTGGAGTGGGGGATGGGTGAGTGATGGCAGTTACACAGGTCTCCAGTGGCAACACCTTTCATTGCTTACAATCGAACTATCAATCAGGGATGCAAAAATTTTTAATGCCAATCTGCCTCTCAAAACATTTTTCCTGCTATTAAAAGGGAAGAAACAAGTGTCCTCTGGTCTCGGAGACATATTTTGTACAGGGGAAAATTATGCAATCACACCTCGTAGACATTTTAATCGGATCGAGTGGTGACTGACAACGACTGCATACACATTCAATACAGATTTACTTGAAAAATGCAAAACATCCAAGAAGTGAAAGTGTACGAAAAAAGTAACGATGTAAACAGTCTGGACAGGGGGCGCCGCCATAATGACCAGAGGTGGTGCATAAAGCAAAAACCAAAATGGAAAGCTGCTAACACTAAAAACATTTCTAGAAAAAATAGAAGTTTGCGTCAGTAAAATAATTAAGGCAGTGGCTTCAGGCAAACAATTCTATCAAGTTTTCTAGAAGTTATATAGTTACAACTTGTCTGCGAGGCAGTGTGGTTGAACTGACTGCTCTGCAATTTGTTAAGGAAATGATAAGGCTGATAGAAAGGATATGGTACGTAGTCGGTGTGGATTTAATATGCAATACTCGCTAACACACGTGTCAAAGGGGTTGTTTAGTTAGCTTTTTCGGGTTAGGAGGCCCGCATCCTCAGGCCCCACCTGTATAACCCCTATTACCATCATTCCCACGTTCCACGGGTTATCTGTTACGGACCCCGACTACATACTATATCCTCGCCAAACTGACCTTTAAGAGTACCAACCAAGAAGATACATAACACACAGCGACCCCCTGCAATCGATCATGCTGCAATGTGGTCCGGTTAAGTTCACGTCAGCAGTGTTGAGGGTGCTGTTTTCTTTTGCCGACACTGTTCAACTACGCGGTATACTGGGTTCCTCATTACGCTTTGGTAAACTGACCCGTTTCGCTGTCACAGTTCAAACTTCAGGCATTAAGGATCTTGATTACGCTAACATTACAATGCTGTTAGGTAGTGAAGTTCAGTTCGACTCAATTGAGGAAAGTCCACGTAACACACAGTAGACACCGCGCTCAGCTTTACCTACAGCAGAGTTCATTCATTCCTGCCACTAGAGAACGATTGACCCGCTTTTATGCGGATTTCCACACTCTATCAGGGTAATCTAGAAGACATCGCGGGATGGTTTCTTAACTTTTGATGGCGTTGGGTTTGGGGACATGAAAGACCGACCGTCGCGAACGACGATGCTCAACGTATGCCCCACAGCTTCCGGGTTAAGGAAGGTTGACATGCGAGTGAATCAGTTTATAGCGAGGCAGACCTACGCAGCATCTACCACCCCCACCCTCGCCCACCTGGCTCCGATAGCAGGACTACCGGTGACGGCTCGGGCTCAGTAGCTTCCATAGCCAAACAAGCCGTCTACACGTTCCACACACGACCTGATCCCCACAGCATGTACCACGCTTTCGTGACGCAGATAGAATCTCAAGTGCGCGATAGAGTTTGGGGATAAGTACGTGTATGGCACGCCTTGACATATTAGACAACTACTAGTACGAGAAGGGAAAAGGGTAGGCAAGCAGTTCGCAGGACAATGCAATTGCCACGAAAATGTCAGTCTAGAGCGAGCTCGATGAACAAACTGCCAGGTAGGTGGTGAACATTCGATTAAGAAAATATGGAGGGGCAGAGCGCCCCGAGGAGCACATAAATCTACCGGTCTGGTATCTTGAGTATATTGTTTATTAGAAGCCGGTCGAAAAGGGCATGTACATGAACTGCGCCAAGTACTTACGTCTGGATTTTCATCCTTCAACTGGACGAGGAACATGGGCAGGAGAAATTCTATCGTATTCTCTTTGCCAAGCAGAGGGGCCAGCCCCATTATTACGCCTGCAAGAGCTGTTTTCACTTGCATATTTGTTTCGGCTACCATTTCACGAATGATCGGCAAAATGGTCTTCATGATAACAGATTCCCGGTTTTCCGGAGCCAGGGCCGAAGCAAATACTTTGAGTTTTCCCGCTGCAGCGGCGCGGACCTCGCCCTCAGCATCCTTCAGGAGAAGCTTTTTTCAGAGAAGAGAAAAACATAATCAATCTCTTGGGGTATAAACACATAACTAGTTTATTAGCGATATAATCCACAAATGGTTATACACCCCCAGCTCTATTTTAACTCAAAAATGAGAAAAACAAGGGGTGAAAAACTAATTTCTCTTTGGTTACCTGGAATTTAACTCACTGGGGAAACGTGCAGTTAGGAAGACGGTCTGAGGACTCTTGCATTGAACCAATGGTCTTACCACAGATGTTAAAATCGTGGTAAGAGGGAAGTTCGAAGGCAAAAATGAGCACTTAATGTAATTTTTTTAAAATAGCTGCTAGGGTTACACCGAATGGCTAGGTTGTCAAATGTATGTTAAGTGCGAAAAACACCAGTAGAATTTTCAATTTCAAGAGCAATAATGTGATATGGTTGAGGGTCGCAATTAAGGGTTTTGTCCCTCTTTAAGAAAATAAAATAAAGCATTAAAATGGCACTAACCTGGTACACATCTACAAGATAATCGGATGTTATTTGTGGTCCAACAGCGGCCTGAAGGTCGGTTAGGCGATCGGCTAGCTGATACCGCACACGCCAAGACTTGTCCTGGGCTGCTTCGCGTATCAATGGCATCAAGTGTTTTTGTACATCTTCGGCCGGCAAGGCTTCTGCAAAAGCCACACACGCGTTAATAGCGAGCAAGCGGACTGAATCCTGATCATCCTTCTGTAATAGGTAAAAACCGAACTTGGATACTGCTCCAGAAACATGCAAAATGCGAGAAGCACACAGTCATGCTGGGAAAGATGGCGCAGAAAAAAAGCAGGGAACTGGTGGCCTGTGTAGATAGGGCCAGACGAACCACTCACCTGAATGATGGTTTCCAGTACTGGAAGGAATTCCGTGCGCAGCACATCCAGTTCCAGACAGGCAGCCATTTCACCGAGATTGCTTGCAGCTGACCGCCGCACCATGGGAGTATCATCAGCACACAACTGCTTGAACTGCTGCCTGAGTTCGCTGGCGATTTTTGGGGGTGCCCTCTTATAAACGGCGCTGTACAGACCGCAGGCGGATATCCGACTCGTGAACCATTCACCGGTCGCAAGTCGTTCAACCATCGGAAGATAGTAGGCCTCGAGATCCTGTAATCAAGAGGGAAATAAGTGTTATACTTGGTGAATCACTTATTATTGCATCCAAAGCGTTTATGTTAAATAACAAAGCTGGGATACGCGGTATTTAAGGTAAAGATGAAGTAACAACCAAAAGGACAAGGTTTTAGGCTAACATTAAACTCTACCACCCCGCCCCCGTGACCTGGCAAACGCAAAACCTGAAGCAACCATCTCTGTCCCGGCCTACTTTGGTTGCCTTCGCACCTATCCAGGACACCAATATTGCTCTTATCAATGAAGTCAAAATGTACCATAACAACGGAGTGGCCTTTTAATGGGTGTTTAAAAACTCAGTTTATCACCTGGCTGAGCAGCAACGGTGCGAACACAGCCCTGATGGATGCTCCCCGTCATTCCCAAATTTTGTCCCTTGGTGTGTGATAGTAGACTGTTATCAAATCGCTGCAGTGGTGTGCGATTAGGTTGCATGTTCAATCACAGGAAATATCTATGGGCGGTCGGAAGCAGCGACAAAATCCATGTAACAGACGAATATGGGACGTTAGTAACATTGGTAGCGTTTGAGCGTTCGACAAAGGCCAAAAAGCCACACTAATTTCCTCTCATCTGCGCGTTGCGATATCGGCAGAAGCTGTTGGAAGGAGGATTACGAAGAATTCTGTAGAACTGCTGGGGAAGATTGCGTCACGTTATTTCCGCAACGACTTGTTGCACCTTTTGACGATCAGGGTAAAGACAGCGCTAACCAGTCAGTCGACACGGTTTCTGCGTCCCAAGTGTCCGCTCAGAAGCCCGTATAGCCGGTCAGCTAAAACTACTGAAGAGCACAGGCCATTTATGCCAGAGAGCATTCCAACGAGCCAGGTGTTTTGTTTTTCTGTGTTTCTGTTCTTGTCCCAAAGATAGTCTCTGGGAATGATAAGTCATAGTCGTAGTTGTGTTCAGGAAGAAGCGGTGCCCTCAAACTAGAAGGCGGGCGATGGAATCGAACCTGCTGTGTTAAAAGGCTACAAATAATACCCTTCTTAGCGCATTGTCATGTCCGGTAAGGACGCTATAACCACACCTTGAGAGAAGATGCACAGAGGCAGGATGATTGGAGGATTGGCTTATCTTAAACATTTTATCTCATTAGGCTGAAAAGGAGATTTAAAACAGACTCCGTCGCAGTCTTACCACCTAGAGTGAGTATGCTGAGGGCATACGTTTCTTGGAGGTTAGGTACGGACTAAAGTGATCAGCCATGCTATAAGTGTACGCTGCATTGTTTCACTGAAGATCCTGTTTGAGTTTTGGCCTAGCACCTCTTAGGGGGCAGTCTTGAGAGTATGCTCCAGTTGAAGAGTCATCCCCTTTGAATGCATTTGGGGGCATTTACCCCCTGCGTCAGTTCGGTAGAGGAATTGGAGAATGCCAGACGGGAGCTGTAGCCGTTACAGGATTATCGAGACGTCCGACAATTATCTCATCTCCTCCAAGTGATGACCCTTCGGCGAAAGTTGAGATGCCTAATGACTTAAACTTCACATGAGTACGGTCAGAGGCACTTCCACCGACCGTGTCAGCATCATGTATCACACAGGAGTATATCACTGAGGTTTTCCAGCGTGGATGAATAAGTTTGTAGTCGAGTATGTTCTGAGTGGGGCCACCATTTGGATGACGGGCGGTCGAATGTTTGCTACAGTGTCGGAAGCTGGTAGTTAATATTGCAAGGCAGTGACTCAGTAAAATTTGCGCAACAGATTATCACTGCAGTAGTCCAGCGATCGCATAAAAAATTCATTCCAAACCGCCCAGTACAGCCGACAGAAACTCTACGTGTATCGTCAGTATCCAGAGCGAGGTGAGGACGGCAAAAATGAGTTTAACAACAGCACCACGAAGACCCATAAGTGTAATTCTTCGTGATAGCGGCTCCGAACGCATAATTGAGGCCATTGCATCACCACTCAGCAATTTTGGCGTCATGTAGGTTAGAGTCGTCAGGGGTGTTGGTGGTAAATGTAGTAGGTATGAGCACGTAAAGCTTTAATGCTGAGCGAGATGTGGTTTGACAAGTGCGTTTTCGAGAGGCGAACGACGCCCGCACCAAGGCGCACGTGGTTAAACTTTGTTTTGCCATCGCAAGAAGAAGTCCTAAGTTCCAGCCTAATCGCTTCATTTCGAATAGACCAACTTACATATCCACCACCGGAATCGTCGGCAGAGGCCGATTTTTGACGAAGAAACTGTCACTAGGTAGGTCGCACAGTTGGTTTTTTTACACAAGAGTTATTGACCAGGCCGTAAATTTTTCTAATACATGGTATGTATCCAGATTTAAAAAAGTTTGCACATATTGAGGATAATTTTGGAAACATCTATGGTATTACTCGTTAGTCAGTATAATTGTTAAAATTCGTCCACCGCTACGTCTACGGCTTACGACTGCGAAAGAGATAAATGAACGTCTGGATATCATGCAAATGGAAACTCAGCAACTTAGGTCGAATCTTAGGGACTTATCGATTGCAAGGCTAAGTAGCAGTTGTTATTGTAGCTGAGGCCAGCCACGGGAAAAAAAACTGAGATTTAAACTAAGCTACTTACTAACCCTAATCGACTACATCTGAACTTAGCATATGCCAGAGTTCAGTAAAAGTGTGGAATGAAAGGCAAACGATCAAGAATGTATACCTTTTCGGAGAAGCTAGAGGCAAGGAGACGCAAAGTATCGACCGCTTTCTGCCTGACCACAGTTTCTTCGGCGGAGGCCAAACCTTCAAGAGGGGGCAGAAGGCAGGAGACATACTCCGGTCCTCCAACTAGGGGGACAAACTTCCCGAGTTGGTCTGCCAGTTCGCGAAGGATCTCGTCCTCATCGTAGATGCTTTCAGTGAGGAAAGGTATGAATTCATTACGTGTCCGTTCGGGCTCTAAGGCCAGCGCGATGGTTGAGAGTTTTTTGAAACTGGCAAGCCGTGTCAAAACGTCGTCGTTTCTGAGTTCATCAATAAGGATGGCTATGGGAAAGAGGCTTTCCTCCTCCTGGTCCGTGGTCATTATATCCTACAAGCATGGAGGAAAGTTTCTTAAGTAGTGCTCAGTTGTGGGGAGGCAAACCGAGCTAAGAAGCTGACTCGCAAGCTCCGCCGCTTTAAAAGCAAACATTGACGCAAGGTAAGCTTGAATTAAAGAGAACAGTGAAATCAGAGGTGAACGCAAGCGCGCAGGAAGCATCCTTACCATAGGTGATTCACTTTGAGTTTCAGCCAGCGTGGAGAATCAATAAGAAAAAGCTGTCAAAGAAAGTTTTAAAATGAAAACGGAGGAACCGCAGGTCTACAATTATAAGTAGAAACGGTCTGAAAGGCAAATAATAGTCTAAGTGACAATGCTTGCCCAACAGGTTTAAATTTTAGTGATAAATTTCAACTTTTCATATAACCCCAAAGTCCTGTGATGTAATATGGGAGAGGCTAAGACGCAGTGATCTACTTCATGCGATGATGTATAAGGTGTTGACCGTCAAGCTACTTGCGAAATGGAATCAATGAAAAAGTTAAAAGTCCGTGTCAACTGAAAAAAGTTGATGAACGATAACTACTAACGATAGAAGGTAGGCATGAATAAGTTGCTTGTCTTGACAATAATTTCATTCGAAATACAAATAACAAAAAATTTACTAGAACGTGCTTATCATGTAAATAAGACACGGAAGGTCAATAAAGGACGATTGCATTTTTCGAGATGACAAGGAGGTGGAATCGTTAAACTAATACGAGCCTCTAACGAAGTGCAGACAGATGTTCCCGTGCATGATAAGAAGACCACAACCCATAATACTTTTAGGAATGCCTATCTGTGATTTTAATGAGATAGAAGAACTGGGCATTTCTTGGTGAGTCAGCTGAGTGCCGTGAGCGTACACGCCCAAAGGTGTCCCTGCAACGAGACTTATAACTACCGAGGAAGCACTCCGAGATGGTTAACCTGAAAACACCAAAGTCAATCAAGAACATTCGTTTAGTCTCGACAAATTGTTCCGGACTCCCAGTGGGTCGATCACAAATTACAGAAGACCCGAGAATTACCCTAAATTATTTACTTTGGCGTATGAAAATTACGCTTGATTCAAAATTCCTTAACGAGCAGCCGTTCCGGAGATCATAAACCCATTGGGCCCAAGAGTGAGGGTAGACATGAAAGCAAGATCTTGTCGGTTGAAATGCTCGCGCACGTGGACCACAAGAATCACGAGACAGCTTTAAAAACCCCAAGAGTAGAGAGGTCTCTTAACGTCTGGGATACTACTCCAGATTAGCTTATTAAATATGAAACAGAGACAAGAACAAAAATAATGCGACGTGAATACTTGGTCTGCATAGCATAATGAGGAAATGGTAGCCACAGCATAATTCAAAGGTTAAATAAACTAATGAAATGATAAAACCTCTTGTAAAACTCTGGATTTAGAACCTGCAGAAAATTTAAAAACGCCGAAAAATGGCTGCATGATGTGTGCAAGAAAAAAGATGGAAGAACGATTGCATACAAAGAAAAGCCAGGTATACAGGAACATTGTGGAGATCACTATTATTACAGATGGCGGCATCTACAGTGAACAAAATATTTACGGATGATAGGTTAAAATAGTTATGGTTGCATAATCAACGCAAAACAAAAGAACCAACGGCACTAACAATATCGGCAAAATCCGCTCAGATTCAACGAGCCCCCCAAAACAATGATAAAAACAAACGGAATTTTCTTAATCAACTCACTATGTACTGCTATCAGAAACTACGGACGGGTTACAGCCTTAAATGCACAGAGTAAGGTTATTTCTTTGAAATTTAAACGACGCTTTTTCCCCATCAGAGTCACGTGGGACTTCGTTTTACAGACCTCTAGCGGGACATCTAATTTTGACATGTTGTATAGTTACGTTTGACGCATATGTCCGTCGTACTTCCCTCAGCTATGCACTTTCTTACGTTTTAATTATTTTTGCATTTCCTTGTTTAGTTTTTCATACGCAGTCTGTATAATATAGGCAATATAGTTAGAGGACTGTTTGAGTATTTTGAAATGAGTGCATCAGATGGAGTTCGGCATCTAAACTGGAAGATCCTCGAGTACGAAAACCCTAGTATCATCAAATAATTTCAACGACCGTTAATGAAACTCATGATAAAACAGAACCCCATGCACTATGCAAAAGATTGTTCAATCTCTTTCGTTTTACCTTGGGTTACAGGGATTAAAGCATTACACATCAAGAGCGTTCAGGGCAGTAGTTTTGCACCCTTTCACTCCTCTAAGTTGACAACTAAAAGGAACTTACGGAGATAAACATGCAAACTACGGGTGACTGGGGCTTGATTGGATCTAATTGTGTGCTTTTCCAACAGATTTTTTAAAGCCTCTACCTGAAGAAGTTATTATGTTTGAACGAATAGAAGCTGGACCATGAAGTCATTTTGCGCCTTGCTGCCATCAGTTCACACTTTATGTGTTCTTCCCTTTCAAAATACGTTGCTTGACACCTAGCACTAGCCATTTATTACAAGTTCTGTATACATCAGTATATTTTAGGGTTATCGGCCTCTCTTATGAAGATCTTATTAAAAAAGCTCTAAAAAGCATTCAACTCAAAATATTTAGAAAAAATTTTAAAAACTCGTCTCAAGGTTTTATTTAGTTTAATTTATAGGATTATGTTTGCTACCTGTAAATCAGTATTATAGGTATTTGTACAATTTACATCTTTGCATCTTTCTTGGTCACCTGAATCTTTATGATCGCTTGTTTTAACGTGCTAAATAAAAACACAACAGCCAGCTTCAACCGGCATGTTGGACGTCTTCTGTTTTCGCTGCTGCATGTCACCGCTGCAATCTTGATTGTACTGATCTCTCTCAATTACTTGCAGTCAATTGCAGTGATCTCATTTCTCGATTGCATTCTACTGATCGCCGTCTCAATTGAACTCCTGACTCTGCTCTTCATCCTTGTTGTAAAGCTTTCTGGATCTAGCTCAGAGTTCATTACAATCCTCCACAACACTCGCTATCTAGAAGCTGCGTTTTTCGTGAGTCTGCATTCTAACAATCCTCTGACATTTTTGCCGTCCTTTTGTCGTTTGTAGTTTAGACACAATTCTCCACTTAGCGTTAATTTATTTTGCACACCTCAGTTCTTAGCAGTTTCGACCCTCGTCTACACTGCAAAATTGGTGACCACGCTTTTCTATCATTACGCACCATATCACTTACTATGACGGACAATGAGACTAACGCAGACTCTCTTGACGTCCATAGCCTCTCTTTCAAATTGCCCCCATTTACGCCAAGGAACCATCGCGTATGGTTTAGGCAGATCGAGGCAGTTTTCTCGACTCGTCGTATCACCAGTGAACGCACGCGTTATTCATACGTAGTGCAATCACTTCCTTTCGATGTTGCCGTTGACGTCGTGGACCTCCTTGATCCTATCCCTGCTGAGGAGCCATACACCCAGTTGAAGGATGTTGTAATTAATCGTGTGGCCAAGTCGGCCAACCGAATGCTGCGTGAGCTTTTCACGCAAGTTGAACTTTGCGATCAAACACCTTCCCAACTTATGCGACACATGCGTTCTTTGCTTGCTGGTCGTCATATGGATGATGTAATTTTCCGACAGATCTGGCTTGATAAGCTTCCCCTGCCCATGCAGCAGGTATTGGCTATGCTCGACACGAGCACCTCATTGGATAAACTAGCCACTCATGCAGACAGAATCATGGAATGCTACCCAAGCGGTACCGCATGTTCTAGTCTTCAACAGACATCGGTGTCCACTTCCAGATCTGATAATATTGACACTCCTGCTCATCAAGGCACTCCAAAGTCAGAACGTGACCCTCCCTATGTGACGTTATCATCGTGCTGTAGTGCCTATCGACGGGCCGCACCATAATCTGACCTTTCGCAAGCATCAAGTATCGTGCGTAGCAGTGATTATGAAGATTTAAAGGAAACCGTACGCCTTTAATTCACGCAAGTCAGCAACATGTGTTCTATCATCAACAATCTCCAGTCAAATAGTCGTCAACCATATCAACGTCAACGGTCCAAATCACGGGAATGACAGCCACAGACCGTGTGCTGGTACCATCGTACCTATGGCGTGAAAGCACGCAAGTGTATTCCGCCGTGCAAATTCCCACAGAAGCCGCAACAGTTAAACGACAGCGCCAGCCAGTAATGGCAACGACTGCTGCTGGCCAACCGCGACCCATTCACCTCTTCTACATCACCGATAAGTCGAGTGGTCTCCGTTTTCTTGTAGATACCGGTGCTGAGGTTAGTGCTATCCCGCCTCCTAGGTGTCACCACCCCAAGCCTTCGCAGTTCTCATTGCAGGCTGCTAACAACACCGTCATCCACACATTCGGACAACAGTCCCTAACTCTTGACCTTTGTCTAAGGCGATGTTTCCAATGGGTCTTTATCCTAGCCAACGTCCAGTCACCGATTATTGGAGCCGATTTCCTCTCATATTTCGGCCTTTCAGTTGATTTGAAGCATCGTCGACTCATTGATACTACAACCAGACTTTTCACCGTCGGTAAGGTCACCTCTGAACCTTCGGTTGGCATACACTTGACTATTCCAAGTTCGCCATTTGCTGACATTTTGAAGGACTATCCGTCCCTCACTAAAACTTGTCAGTTTACCGAAAAAGTTCAGCACACAGTTAAGCATCACATAGTTACCACAGGACAACCCGTTTATGCCCACCCACGTAGGCTTCATCAAGAAAAGTTGCAGGTGACTAGAAGTGAGTTCGAACACATGCTAAATTTGGGGATTATTCGCCCTTCTTCCAGTCCATGGGCCTCTCCTCTGCAGATTGTCCCCAAGAAATCAGCCGATGATTGGAGGCCATGTGGGGATTATCGTGCTTTGAACAGAGCAACTGTCCCCGATCGGTATCCCATTCCTCATATTCACGATTTTTCTCACATGTTGGCTGGAAAGACTATTTTCTCCAAGATCGACCTTGTGAGAGCATATCATCAAATACCGGTCGCTGAGGAAGACATCCCCAACACCGCCATCACAACGCCTTTTGGCTTGTTCGAATTTCTCCGCATGCCTTTCGGTTTGCGTAACGCAGCCCAATCTTTTCAGGGGTTTATTGATGAGGTCTTGCGCGGTCTTTCGTTTACCTTTGTCTATATTGATGACATACTCGTCGCAAGTTCTTCGCCAGCGGAACATGCATCACACTTGCGTCAAGTGTTCGATCGTTTCCAGCAACATGGTTTGCAATTAAACGTCGACAAATGTCTTTTTGGCGTTCCTTCTCTTGATTTCCTTGGTAATCACGTCGATCAGCATGGAATCACACCACTTTCAGAGAAGGTGCAAAGCGTTTTATCTTTTCCGTCTCCGAAGACCCTCACACAACTGTGACGTTTCATTGGGTTTTGTCAATTATTACCGACGTTTCATTCCCAACTGTGCGACAATACTGGCTCCATTGACTGATCTTTTTGAAGTCGAAAGGCAAGCCGATTGAACTTTCACCGGCAGCTCACTCAGCTTTTGAGGCAGTCAAGAAGGCACTCGCTGATGCGACCATGCTGCACCACCTCAACTCTGACGCTTCTACGCAGTTGATTTTTGACCACTGACGCTTCCAACAGTGCTGTCGGCGCAGTCTTACATCAACAGGTGAATAACCAGTTGCAGCCATTGGCTTTCTTTTCACAGAAGCTACAACCGGCGCAGACTCGCTACAGTACTTTCTCTCGCGAGCTCCTGGCTATATACCTGGCTATTCGTCATTTTCGCCACCTATTAGAGGGAAGAGATTTTCGGGTTTATACCGACCACAAACCTCTTACTTACGCCCTCAAGGTCAAACCAGATAGGTACTCGCCCAGAGAAGTACGTCACCTTGACTATATCTCGCAGTTTACTGCTGATATCCGCTATGTCCGAGGTAGCGACAATGTCGTTGCTGATGCATTATCGAGACCTGAAATCAACACCTTGTCATCCAAATTCGACCTGGCGAAGCTTGCAGACCTCCAACTAGAAGACGAGTCCATTGCTGATCTGCGTAAATCTAGTACTCTGCAGCTTCGAGATGCACCACTACCAGCATCACCAGGTACGATTTCATGCGACTGGTCCACAGGCACTCCCCGACCTGTTGTTCCATTATCCTACCGTAAGGTAGTGTTAAACCATTTTCACTCTCTGTCGCATCCTGGCATCCGCACTTGTCGCAAACTTATTGCTGCTCGCTTTGTCTGGCCAAAGATGAAATCCGACATCGCCCTTTGGACTAGGCAATGTTTCGCGTGCCAGAAAAACAAAGTGCATCGCCATACCTTTCCCCTCCAAGCACATTTGCTGTTCCGGACGTTCGGTTCCATCACGTCCATTTAGACTTTGTTGGGCCGTTACCACCTTCACGCGGGCACACACATATTTTCACAGCAGTCGACCGTTTCAGACGATGGCCAATTGCAATTCCGATATCGGATACCTCGGCAGAAAATATTGCAATGGTCTTCCTGCATCACTGGATTGCCAATTTGGTGTGCCAGCCACCATTACCACTGACCGCGGAAACCAGTTTCAATCTGGTCTCTTCCATGAGTTAACTTAACTTCTCGGGTGTGCGCACATCACGACAACGGCATATCACCCTGCTTCTAACGGCCTCGTGGAACGACTGCATCGTCAACTTAAGACAGCACTGATATCTCACTCAGACACAACTGCATGGAGTGACAACTTACCCCTCGTTCTTTTGGGTATTCGATCAGCTGTCAAAGAGGACATTCAGTGTACTACGGCAGAATTTGTATACGGTACACCTCTCCGCCTTCCCCGCGAATTTGTGCAGCCTCTCACCGTAGACACTAGCTTGTCGAATGCTTTCGTTCAACAATTGAAACAGCGCATGGCTCAATTGCGTCCAACTCCCACTCGCTTGACATCCAAACGCGTTTTTGTGCAAGATGACCTTAAATCTGCTCCATTCGTCTTCGTCCGGCACGACGCAGTTCGCAAGCCTCTTTGTTCCCCTTATGATGGCCCATACAAGGTGGTTCAACGGATGGACAAGTATTACGTCATACAGAAAGCTGACAAGACTGACACAGTCTCCATCGACAGACTCAGCCAGCTTATCTTGAGTGCATCCCACCGCCCGTTGCTCCATCCAATTACTCCGCACCGTCACCATCCATTCCACCTATGTCAGTCCCTTCCACTCAACCTTCACACTCGACCACCCCACCCACAAGTTTTGCTACTTCTTCTTCACCACAACGCATTTCCTCTCGTTCTGGTAGACATATCTATTTTCCTGCCAATCTCAAGGACTTTTCGTATAAGTTTTTGCTTTTTTTTCATCAAGCGTTTTGTTTTGTACAACAAACGCTCTGGTGGGGGAGTTGTGTAGGTATTTGTACAATTTAAATCTTTGTATCTTTCTTGGTCACCTGAATCTTTATGATCGCTTGTTTTAACGTGCTAAATAAAAACACAACAGCCAGCTTCAACCGGCATGTTGGACGTCTTCTGTTTTCGCTGCTGCATGTCACCGCTGCAATCTTGATTGTACTGATCTCTCTCAATTACTTGCAGTCAATTGCATTCTACTGATCGCCGTCTCAATTGAACTCCTGACTCTGCTCTTCATCCTTGATGTATAGCTTTCTGGATCTAGCTCAGAGTTCATTACAATCCTCAACAACACTCGCTATCTAGAAGCTGCGTTTTTCGTGAGTCTGCATTCTAACAATCCTCTGACATTTTTGCCGTCCTTTTGTCGTTTGTAGTTTAGACACAATTCTCCACTTAGCGTTAATTTATTTTGTACACCTCGGTTCTTAGCAGTTTAACCCTCGTCTACACTACGGTATACATAATGGCGTTCCTTTTGAGTGGCGCTTGTCGATAACTTATATATGTATGCACGTGTATCTTTGAAGGCTGACAGGCAGTGCTTTCGATGACCTTATTAATGCATACTTACTGTTGTTATTCACAGTCAGTATAAAATTGCAAATATTTAAAATGTATTCGAGTCAACATACAACAAAATACAGAATGGTCGTTACTGTTAAATGCCTAGCAGTGCAGAAGAAGTGTAAATAAAAAATGTCTCACGAAGCTCAGTGTAAGTTGTGATTTGGTGAAAGAGGATTTTTTCAAAAACCTGCAATGAAGCCTTTTAAAATCGAAACTGAGTTCGTTCGCAATTCTGTCGCTTGGTTACTAGTTCTATGGTCGTACAAATCGTTGGCTAAAAAACGTTCTGAAGTCCAGTTTGTGTTAACGTCTGACCTTGTACGGATAACCGTGTAGACCAGGTATATATAGAAACTCGAAGGTTTCCTCTGGTTCGGGATGGAAATCGTTACCCGATACCATCCAGAATATCCAAAGCACGTTACACCTTAAGTGCCTGCGAGAAATGGGAAATAAATGAAGTTTTTTCAACCTTACTTGCCACGTCAAATCCTTAAGATCATCAACTATCTTCGCTCCTGTTCGTTTAAAAGGTTAGAGCAGACCAAAATCCTTCGTCATTTACGGAATCCAAGCCGGCGTGTTTTAATTCAAATTGGGTATAATGAAGATGATGGTTTCCCAGTAGTACACTTTTAATTGGACTGACTACTGTACTAGACGCAAACTAATTCACCCATGTTTATCGATGCTAATATGGCTTGTGTTAAGTCGTGTTCCTATTAGATTTTGAAGATTTTCTCCCTACATGTGTGATAGTCATTATCTCTCGGTTCATTTTATTAAGGGAACGATAAGGTAACGCCTTTGAAGTCTCTGTTCGTTACATAGTGGCTAAGAAAATGAATCGATAATTCAGTATAATTCAGTATATATAAGGGAGATAGGCAGAGCCTTTGAAAACCCTATTTACAGATAGACGCTAGCAAAACAAGCAAATGTTACATGGCGATAGTCGTTTTAGTATATAAATCATTGCTGTCGACTAAATATATGTTCATCAAGTAAAAATGCATCAAGTCTTCTTTTAAACATTTCAACGCTTTCAGCCTAAACAACTGAGGCTGGCAGTTTGTTCCATTCGTCAATCACCCGTTGGGAAAAGAAGTTGGCCCGCACTTCAAGTTTGGCGTGATTTCTTTTCAGTTTGTATTGGTGACCTCGGAGACTTGTCATGTTTGCCAATTCAAAAAGTTGGCCATCTGAAGAGCACAATCAACTCCTCTGACCAGTTTGAAGACTAAGATCATATCCCCTCTGTATTGCCTATAAGAGAGGGGAAAAATTTTAAGTCTTTCTAGGCGGCCCTCATAGGGTAGGCATTCCAATCCGCTGACTAGTTTCGTTGCCCTCCGTTGAACTTTTCTCCAGCAGAGCGTAGTCATGTTTCGTCCAAGGGCGCCACGCCTGAACGCAATATTCCAACACCGGCCGGATAAATGTTCCAAACACGCGCCCAAAAAAGCTCTCCGTCAAAATTAACGAAGGACCTTCTGATTGCACCTAAGATACACATAGCTTTCTTTGCGATATTCGCACAGTGTGACGATGGTTTGAGAGTTGGTGTTATCCATATACCCAAGTCCTTTAGAATATTTACCTCCTGGATTTGGTGACCACTGATGGAGTACTGGTATTCAAACCTAATCAGCCTTCTGGAACTAGACCGCAGTCGGATTATTTGGCATTTGTTAAGATTAAGGTTCAGCAGCCACTCATCACACCATGTTTGCAAGCGATCTAAGTTTTGTTGTAATTTCCGCGCATCCCCTGGTTTTTCAATCGAGTTCCATAACTTCAGATCGTCAGCGAACATTACCTTCTCGCATGTCAAACAATCCAGACAGTCGTTTAAGTATATCAGAAACAAAATGGGACCCAGAACGCTGCCCTGCGGAACTCCACTGTGAACGGTTTCCCAGTGAGACTTTGTGTCTCCGATACAAACACGCTGGCGCCGGTCTGTGAGAAAGTCGGCCAACCATTTGATTGGTTGCCAGTCACACCCATTTGACGGAGCTTAAAGATCAGACGTTTGTGTGGAACCCTGTCAAAGGCTTTGCTAAAGTCAATGTAGACCGCATCGACTGACAAACCTATTTCTAATGATTTTGTCCAACTTTCCATGGATGTGAGCAAGTTTGTGAGGCAGGATCGACCACTTCGAAATCCATGTTGATATGAACTAAGCAAGTTATTCTCTTCAAAAAAAAACGTTTTCTTTTATAATTTCCTACGAAACCAACTTGCTATTGGCTAGTCAAAAAGATGAAAATCTAAAAGCTACTCACTTATAGGGAGCATTTATGTAAATGCATATATATTTGAGAGTTACGGACGAAGCCCTTCTTAGTCCTATAATTTATAATGGAAACTATAAAGTATAGTCATGTGTATGGTTTACGGAAACATTTAACGTCAAATGCAACTTGCATATATAAATTGAAATTATGAAGTTAAGCTAGCGGCTGGCCGGAAATATTCCTGCAGTGAGAGTTGTCGGTCATTAAAAATTAAGCTTCCAACTGATGTTTAAACACATCAACTCTACCCGATGTCATTTTTTTCGCTTGGGAGTTTTTTCCTCACTCGAAACACTCGCTGACTGAAGCAAAACTTTCGTTGATCTAGGCACAGACACTCGTGTTTGACCTTATGTGGATGACCGCGCAAGGGATTCGTGTTTGTAAACTCAAAGTTACCTTCGGATTTCAGCTAACAGGTAGTCCCATGAATAATTCGGAATGTCCATTGCAGGTCACATCTCATTTTTCCATAGGAAAAGGGAAAACAAATTAAGCTTGACCGGTCTTTCTAGATATGACAGGGACCTAAGACTGACCACCAGTTTTGTTGCCTGCCGGTGCATTAGCTCAATGGGATCAATTTGTTGCTTCATTCAGGGCATACATGCTGCCATTCTGTATTCCACATATGGTCAAAGAAAGTACTGAAGATCCACGAAAACAGTTCGGGTGGAAATACTATGAAAGCACGCCTGATCCAGTGCATGTTGCTCGTCGCCTTTTGTACGGCTCTTTTAGTGTTCAGGAGGCATTAGGTTTAAAGCTTTCCATATATCTAGAATAATGGGAATACACACTTCTTTAATTTGAATTCCGTTCAGATGGTACTGGTGTTTTGGGAAGGTCATCTCCCAGATTCCAAGCGTAAGTCGAGACATTGGTTTATGCTAAACTTCAGGAGCTACTATCTGAACCAGACACTCTCATTTGTTAAGGTTTTCTTGTAGTTTCTGCGCGTCCTCGACAGAGGTAATTGTTTTTCAGATTTTTATATCATCTGCAAACATGATGGCATCAAAGTCAAGGTTATGAATGCAGTCGTTTATATAAATAAGGAACATAAAGGCTCTAAAATTGAATCCCGTGGAGCACCACATTCTATAGCACCCATTCGGATTCTGTAGTACAAAGATGACTTTCTTCAGTCTGCATGATAGGAAAGATTTGATCCACTTGAAAAAGTTACCTTGTATACCAAATTGTCAAATCTTGGGTAACAGTTGCCGACGAGGTACGCTATCAAACGCCTTTTTGAATTCGAAGAAAATACGTCAACTGGACGGTCATGGTCTATGGTTTTTCCATATTTCCTGCGAGTAACGACCATTCGTAAGACATGAGTGACCAGGGCAAAAGCCATGCTAGGCAACATATAACATGTTCTTCTGCTCCAGATACTTCAATAAATAACCTTGCGCAAAATGCAGACTAAACTAATGGGACGGTATTTTTCCACCTCCAGCCTGGACCCTCCTTTGTGGATCGGGCTGTTTTCCATTTTCTGTGGTAGTTTCCGTTCTTCCATGGACTTTTGGAATGTTACCGATACCAGCTAACATAGTGAATCAGCCAAATCTCGAAGGTCATGTGGATGAATTCTGTCTGGACCAGGTGACTTGGCAAACTTAAATCGGAGTAATTCTGTCGTTTTAAATGTGGGAGAGAAACAACGGTTATTCTCCAATACAACCGTTTCCGCATTTTGTAGTTGCTTTGGTTAGGGAAGATAATGGGAATTTATTTCATGAGTGAACACCGAATGAAAGCAGCTAGAAAGGATCGAGGCTTTCGTCTGGTGATCTGCCTCCAGTACTCCGTTTTGAGCTGCAGCGCTGGAATCGGGACGTAACCGTAGCCATTAGACGTTTCATCAATCTCATAGTCCTATACCCTTTTTTTCCCTTTTCTTTTCTTATCATAGCCATAAGCTGAACTTTTTTACACAAAAAATAACTTCAGAAAACAGTACTACCATCACTTCAATAAACCTATAGAGATCTGATTACATCAAATCCATGATCAACACCAGGTTAGAAACAAACAAAAATGTTTTTATTTTGCATATCGTTTAAACACAATAAATGTATAAATGTACCATAATAATAATAATACTTTAATCTTTTCCTTCCTTATCCGATCACAGCCATCAGTTGACCTATTGAACACTAAAAATAACTTCCGTAACAAATATTGACAGAACTGCATAATCTTCCCATGCTCCTAAATTTCCGTTTTACTTTTCTTATCATAGCCATGACCTTACTTTGCGAATGGTTAAAAAATTTCAGTATTAAATAGCAACATGCCTTCTCTTAACCCATTACTGTTTGCTGTATACAGACACGCTCTATTTTATGCTCTATATATCCACGACTCGACGCAGCGGACACCAAAATTATTTCAGCCATTATCCAGACAGTAGCGATTACTTGCGCAAAATTACTAAGATTTTTGAGAGTATATATCCTCAATAAGCTTGCAGAGATTAATCTTTCATCCCATCCCTTCTCTGTCATTTATTTAATTTAGCTATGGAAACTAAAACCTTTCCCAGCGTGTGGAAGGAATCAAACATTCTGCCTTTATCCAAACACGGCCAAACTACATCATTTGAGACCTTATGGCCAAGTAACACAATTTCTGCAGCTTTGAAGAGCTTGGAGAGCTTGATCAAAACTGAAATTGTGTATAAATAAACCTAGAGTAACGTAATGAGTGCGGCCGAGCATGGGTTACTCAAAACAAGGTTTTGCGTTAACCGTCCGCTCTCTTACTTTCTTTAGGTTCTACAATCTACGGTAATGGTTTTGAACTTAACTTATCTAATTCGATTTCCCTAAGGCTCTTGATCGTGTTGACCATGTTATCCTTCTCTTGAAACTTTCTTCTTTTGTTATATGTGGTTAGCTTGTGAACTTTATATCTTATTACCTGGGCTCTGGCGCACAAAATATCAAGATCTCCAATTTTATCTTTAACTCCGCATGTGTTAGGAGTGGATTTATTAAGGCAGTGTTCTTAACCCACTCTTATTTTGTCATTTCGTCAATGATGTAACAGATTATTTCATAATCCTGGGCAATTTATGCATGCTGATGATTGAAAGGTTGCCTGTCGATACAAGCCGGCAGATCGAAATACCATGCTCGAACGCTTAAAAAACGATATCAAGGCATTCATTGAGGAACGCTCACGGATCGTTATCGGCTCTCACTCGTCCAGTTCTGCCTTAAGGCTCACTCTCAAGACTCGCAAGCAGCCGCACAGTTTCTAGTAGCAAAGGCAGATTAAAAATAACGACAAAGACAAGGTGAGACTGGAATGGCCATTAATGGCTCATTATTCGTCATCATCCAGTCATACCCAACCCCAAGTGGTGAACCGCTAGAGGCTCGAACCCACGACCTGCTTAGGAGAATTCCAAAGCTTTTACCATTGAGCCACGGGCTTTTTGCCTTGCCGGTCTAGATCGGGAATAATAAGTTGCATTCCTTGATGAACGCTCAACAATCGCTAACGGAACCCATTCGTTCCGTTCTGCCTTGAGGCTTACTCTCGAACCCCGTCAGCATTCGCATAGTGGTTAGTAGTAGAACAGGCAGATTAATATTACCGAGGAAGACAAGGGAGACTGAAATGGCCATTTCTGGCTTATTAGCTGTCGTCATCCAGTCATACCCTACCCCAGGTGATGCACCACCCAAGAATCGAACACGTGCTTCGTTGAACTGAAGTCCAACGCTCTAACCATTGAGCAACGGGCTCATCGTCTTGCCGATTTAGACCAGGAATATTAACCCTGATTGAGGACCTTTCAATGATCGTTACCGGATCTCACTTGTCATGCTATGCCTTAAAGCCCACCCTCAAGACCCGCAAAAAGTCGCATCGTAAATAGTAGTTGTAACATTGAATTGAATTGAAAAAAAAGCAGATAAACAATGCTGAAAAAGTAAAGGAGAGACTGGAAAGTCCATATCTGGTTCAGCAGCCGTCGTCAGTCAGTCGTACCCAAGCCCAAGTTTTTTATCACCAGAAGCTTGAAACTATTATCTGTTAGACCTCTGATCAACAGGTCGTGGGCTCTGTCGCTGCTGGCGGAGCCCGAGAGTGAGCCAAAAGGTAAATGGAACGAGTTAGATCCGGTAACGATCGGTGAGTGTTCCTAAATGATGAGTAATAGTCCTGGCCTGAATGGCATGGCATCGAGCACCTTGGCTCAATTATGAGAGCGTTTGAATTCTGATAAACAGGCCGCGTGTACAAGCCTCGAGTGGTGCACCACCTGGGGTTGGGTATGACTGGCTGATGGCAGCTAATGAGCCAAAAATGGCCATTCCAGTCTCCTCTTGTCGTTGCCGGCATTGTTCATCTGCTTTTAATAGCCTTCTTCTTCTGTGCACTTGCGCAGAACACCGCCTCCTGCTGATTAATATCTTCCACCTTCCGATGCGGGGGAAGGCCAAGTGAATGCAGCTGAGATCTCGGCGCTGCAAGCCGCTGAACTACGTTCTCTTTCGGCGAGAGATCGATAGGGCATGCTAGTGTCCAAGGCGAACCACGACGCAGACTGCTGGACAGATCACTGTCTTGTAATCTGCAAGATGAGACTCTGACTTAAAATCCACAGAAGGTCCTGAGGTAAGTGATTACCAGGTACATTAAATGTTTCTTTGTTAAATTTGACTCCTCATCGTTTTGATTTCCGCAACGAAGAAACGCAGAAACTGGCTTCGATGAAAACTGCCACCAGACGCTCCCCCTCTATCAACTGACTCACCGTTGCTTTAGGCAAACGCATAGCTCAGTCATCGTCAACCACCTTAGAACCCTATAGACCCTAGGCTTCGAAGTTACCTTTCGTTTTCCCGACTGTAGGGTATAGGCAGAACGATATCTAGCGCACGTGCCACCCCGACACCAAATTGACCAATTATTGGGAATTTTGGACCAAACGGCAAAACGAAGCTTGCTGTATCTCTCTACAGAAGCCTCAAAATGTTTGAATGACCTATAGGTGGTTCTGGAATGCCTTTTTGGCCACCGGGAAAACTGTATATACTTACACAATAAATTCTGTCGCTGGGCACAGCACCTCACGGAGAGCACTGACTCCTATCTTTATTTTATGTTTAAACTAAACAGCAGGGTCTTTCCAGACTCTCAAGTTCCGGAGCCGGTCTTCCTGTGGTTCGTGGGCAGCCTCCGATCGGAAGAGGTTGAAAGGAATTTCTGCATTTGGCCTCCCACAGACCTACAGCCCTCCAAACTATGAGACTGTTCGTTTCTACCCCATCACACCGGGACATAATCAATGCACCCAACAATCTCCAGGCCACACTACACATCTCCGACTTAGGTCAAATCTCCCCCGCACAGTAAGCTACGCTAACGACTGCTGGAACTGCCAACAGTTTAAAGATCGAGCTCGCAAATGTAGCCACAACAACCCTTTTGGTAAGAAATCAGTTGTTTAATTGCCCTAAATTTCCACCCCACAATCTACTGATTCCCCGATGACAGTCGCTGCTACCCTTGATGGAATTGCTGCTAAAACGCTCATCGAAATTGGTGCCAACCGGTTTATATAACTATCCCATAGTGTCCCTGTCAAAACCACCTTCTCCCACACCTCCACTAAGTTACGGCGGACGGTTCTCCCGTGCGCTACAGCGGTAGAAAGCAAGTTTCTGTTATCCTCCCAAACAGATCTGCCGTACACCCCATGCCATCATAGGGTTCGACTTCCTCCACACTCACCCGCTCATCCTCGACCCAAATGACCCTGCAACAGTTCTACTTCCCAGATCAGCCAACACAAGCATCACTTCCGTTTTCAAGGCACTGGAAACTACCACACCGACCAAACCAACATCGATTGATGACCTTCTGCGCTGTCAGGACATCCCGGTCCCTCATCACTTGACCCTAAAAAACACACTTATCTCAGTCCATGAAGTGTTAAACCGGGCAGGAGAGCCAATCGTGCGTACCGGATTGGTCCAGCATGCAATAACCACTGGCAAGGCCCTATCACAGCGCCAACCACCTCGACGAATACCCGTCCACTATCAAGGTCAAGGCGTGCAGCTCGTTTTTGAAAAATAAGTAAAAATTGTAATTTTTTAAGGATTTCCTCATCCCCAGCTGAAAATATTAGCTAATTTTTGGATAAAAATTTCCATTTTTAACACTATCACCTGCTGATACCTGTGGTGCTCGTCCTCTTCAACAGGCGGGAATCTTTAGTGTCAACTTTTTCACCCAACATAGCCTCATTATTAGTCAGGTGGATCTGTTCTACTTAGTTTTCTCAAGCACGTATATAGGTCCTTAGTTAAAATTGTGGAAACATTTTCTGCAGTAACTGCTGGTATTGTCGACTTACCAACTGGCAGGAAATCTATAGTACAGAGCGTACTCTGCGTGTCCTCATTGTTAGTTGCAATTTTACCCATGACGTTTCCTGTTTTCTTGTTTTGTTTAAGAAATATTCTCTAAATTGAACATAATTGTAAAATATTATATAGACCGAATTGTTTAGGGATAAGATTCATTCAGCATTTGTTTTTTTTAAAAAGATTTTTCCGTGAGCACGGACCTTGTCTGTTTGCAATATCATTTGTAATTCTCCTTTTGAGTTTTGCTAGTTTTTACCTGCTGATTGCTCAATTGAATGCTGTAAGTCACATTTTGTGCATCCTTACATCATTAAACAGTGTATATTTCGACAAACATTAAATTGTCGCTAAAATTCGATAGCAATATCTGATAGGTTTTCGCAGAAAATCCTTTGCCTGTTTTCCAAAGTTAAAACAAATTATAGCCTCCTTCAGGCAAAAAAATGAGAACGAAAATCTCAGCTCTTCGCAAGCTCTCAGCATTTGAAACGAAACGTTGCTTGGTTGCATCTAGTTGTCACAGCAGTGCTATGGATAGGCAACCAGTTGTTTAAGCTAAGCAGCTTGATCTGTCTGCTTTACAAAATTGTAATGACTTTATGTTAAAGTTTGGATAAGTTCTCTCTATACTGGTAAAAATATTTGACGGTGATATCTCTGCTATTCCCTCTCAGGAATTTCCGCGTCTGAACTCTCCATCCATTTGGTTGCCAGGGAAACATAAGAACGACAAAAAAATTATAATTTTGTTTAAAAAATGTTTCCCAAGACAGACGACCTATTGACGTGGCCATAGACTTCCTGTGCTCGTGTGGCTTCAACTACAAAATAGTGACGCCAAACGCCTCTCTTCACGTAGCAAAAATCCACTGATATAAATAACCATTTTTCACCAATCGAGGTGGACTCCATCTTTGCACAACAAGGTCACAGCTCTCGTTATCCACAAGTTGAAAACATTTTTCTTTGCCGGGATCTTACACCGATGGAGCGAAGAAATGGGTCTCCCCTGTTGCATAAGCCTTCGGCCTCTCAGTCTATTATTCATAGGTCTACTCATGGCTATGCAAACCTCAACGAGACGGTACAGCAATCTCCTCTAGTGTCCGTTTCAAAACCCCCATAACTTTACCTCCCACTTTTCTTCCAACGAATCCATTAACGCCTTCTCACTCATGAGTAGGAATTTCAAACTCAGTAGCTATCAACCATGTCCTTAGCCCACCTTTAATATCAGTAACTCCATCAAAAAGTGTGAAGACCGACTGCTTCTCCATTTCAAAGTAGTTTTCCTTGTATTCCTATTAGTAACTTAGTCCAAACAACTGGGTTAAGTCCGCCTTTTTCCCATTCAACACCATCCACTCCGGTCTCAGCTGTTCAATCTTATAAGCTTATCAATACCCCGAGCAAGTCTTAGTATGCTCCTTATTTAATTTCCAAAAAGAAAAATTTCATTACAATTGGAATACCTCCTACCCCTCCAGCATCTTCTACACATACACAAAATTTCCTTAGCAACCATCCCAACCCAACAAATTCTCAGGCTCCCAAATAACTTAACTCTACCCCTTATGGTAACAGTTTTCCAAAACAATTTGTTCCATTTTTAAATCTGATCCTCCCTCATATTTTTACAATATTCTTAACAATCCTATTTTAAGACCTTTTCCTTTTTTGCTAACGCAACAAATAGCCTTCCTCTCAATATATGCCACCCGATTATGGTTCTCTACAATAATCCCAATTAAGTTAAAAGTAACAGCTTAGCAAATTGTAGAACGCAGCAATTTAACTCTCCACCCACAGCTCCTTCCCTCCAGTTTACTTTCCCTCCAAGAATTCTTCCTTTTTCTAAAACTAATGAGCGTATCCCGCGTTCCAAAAATACGCTCAGTATAGTTTTACTCAACGTGAGGTCAGTCGTGAAAAAGATAACTGAGCTAAGAACTGTAACTTTCGAGATTGACCCAAATATTATATTCATCACAGAATCTTTGGTTCATGCTCTAATTTCAGACTGAACGCTCACATTAGATAATTTTAGTTAATATCGACAATAAAGCGTTAAAAACATGGCAGTGGTTGTCTTCTGTACGTTATATCATCTCTTATACATTCCCCTTTGCAATCTTAGCATTTCTTCGTTTTCCGGAAATACTTGTTTCGTTTCAGTCATCCTCCCGTACAAGAAAAAAAGTAATAATCACCTTTTTTATAGCCCTCCTTGTTATTCTGGCAATGAAAGCCAGCTCTGTGAACTCTTTGAAAAAGTGACGGAAGCTCCGTTTGATGTCACAATAATCGTAGGAGATTTAATTTGCGAGAAACCAACTGGCATGCACGTAGTTCTCCGTCAAAATTTGAGAGCTTGTTGAACAAGCTTTACTTTTCAAGCATGTCTCAATTAATCCTCGCAGTAACTAGAAAAGATAGTATTTAAGATTTAATTGTCACTTATTGAGTCCATCCTTTGCTTATGAATTTCCCTCGAAACCTTTTTACAAGTGATTACGCATTAATTCATTGTTGTTTTCCCGTCTTATCCTCTGTAAAACCAGAAATAGAACGTACCTATTTCGACTTTGCTCATGTAAACAAAGAATTATTCAATAATTTTAGAAGCATTCCAGAATGGCCAAGCTTTTTCCAAAAAATGTTCCAAGTATTTTTCCATGATACAGAAGGCCTCCTCAATTTAATTCCACAAAAGACCTTTATATCAAAGGCTGCTTTTTCCATGGTGACACGCTTTCTCCAAAGTCGGCTTAAAAAATTACAACAGCAGCTTAAAGATCCGCCCATAAGTTTGTTATCGGTCCAATTAAGGATCACACCAATACTTGAATAAGGTTCAACAATGAGGGTCACGCGAGATAGGCGTAGGGAGTCTCTAGCAAGTAGCCATGAGAGTTCTTCTAGATCTGTTGCTCAAGTGTTCCGCCTTAATTCTTCCGCTAAATCTCACAAAGCCATACGGCCCTTTCTTGATTGCAATAATAATTTCATTACAGAGGATTTGGACAAAGCAGAATTTTTAAATTCCTTCTTTGCCAAACATTTTACCCTTGAAACTAATCCTATCCCTTCAATCGCTCCGACATCTCATGAGTTGCTCACTAACGTTAATTTCATTCCTAAAAATATTCAGAAACAGATAAGCCAACTAAGTCAATCACACTCAGTTGGAACCGACAACATCCTAAATTCCCTTATTAAACAGCTAAGTCCTTTTCCTCTTTTGCTGAGCAAAGTGCTCCTAGTTTTTCTCCAGAATGTTGTCTTTCCTGATTATTGGAAAACCTCTATTATTTTTCCAGTATTTGAAGCTGACTTACGCTCGGATATTCAAAATTATCACGGTATTCGTAAAACACCTTCTCTTGCTAAGCTATTTGAAAAATTAATTGTCATACAAATTACAGATTTTTGCACATCAAATCAACATTTTGGCGCTTCCTAACATGGCTACCTACCCGATCGCTCTCGTGAAACATGTCACATGTCTTTTCTATATCTATTAACATCTCTTAGTAATGATCATCTTTCTGTGGTCATGATCTATTTTGTTCTAAGCAAGGCCTCTGAGAAATTGCCTCATAGGAGGCTCATAGTTAAGTAAGAAGCTTTGGGAATTCGCAGTCCCTTTACTGATTTAATTGCGTCATATCCCACTGATAGTCAACAAAATGTCTTAGTGGAATCCTCATTTTCAGCTAAGACCCCTGTTATACTCAGTGGCTTCTTGTGAATTTGCTTTAAATATGTGATATTTCATCCACAGTTAAATATTCTCAGTCTTTTACTTATGTGGATGATCTTAAATGCGTATATTCCTTCTGTAAATCTTCGGCCCACTGATGCTTAGAAGAAATCCATACAGACAAGCAGGCTCTTTCCGCGTGGAGCTGAGCGTGAACAATAGAATTCTTAGCTTCTATGGGTCGTTACAGGGGTTTCGGGCTTAAAAAGCTACTTTAACCAATTTTTTTTTTTCAAGGCACCCCTATGAATGAATGTTTCATCATCAAGGACTTGCGTTTAAGCTGCACAAATAATTTAAATTTGTCACCTCATGCCGATAGAATTACGGTCAAAGCTGCCCAGATTCATGGCTTTATTTCTTATAATTTCTACCTTCCTGAAATTAAATTTAGACTTTATCGAATGTTTGTCCTTCCCATTCTTGAACATTGCTGCACATTCCTTGGTTAAATGGCTGAGTCTAGTCATTCGAAAATTGAAAAGGTTCAACGAACTTTAACTTGGAATCTCTTGCCTCCGACACTTTCAACTATCTCCTACTCGAATAGGTGCCAGCTAACTAACCTAAAATTTATATGGGTTCGGAGACTGGAAGCTGGCTTCTGTAACCATTTGCACATTATAAATAGTTCAAATATTCCCAGAATTCCAGCCCTTACCCCGTTAGTCGTCCGTACAACCTACGCAATTCTTCACTGATTATACCTCCTCCTATATCCTATACATCTAAACGCTCTTTGTTCTTTGCTTCCACGTATTGCTTTCTTTGAAATAACCTGCCAATCGATATAAGGTTCTCAAATAAAATGTCTCCTTTTAAGCGAAGACTGCACGTTTAGCTTAACAATAATTCAATTAACCTTTTATTTTCATCTTCCTTCCTGAGCGACTTTCTTCATGATCCCGAGAAAGGACCATCGGGAATTTAGAACTCCATCTTCAAATTATGTCTCCCATGCATCGTTTGTCCCATGAACCAATTTATCTTCGTAACACTTGCCTCCACAAAATAAGCGTCAAACAATTGTGTCATATTGGGCGCTCACTCTAAAGCACCGCCCTTTCGTTTGCTGACAACCATCATCGGAAGTACAAGCCGAAAACTGAGCTGTGCAGGCCTCCTATTCATGATTGATTATCATGCCAACTAGCACCCATGAGCGCATTATGATGATTTCTTCTTAGTCAATTACCGAATCTCCCATGATCCTTTCGTACTACGCTCAGAAGCGACCTACCATGCTGCTTGATATGCCCTGGTGGAGCAGTTTTCGTTCTCCTGTGCCTATTTTTTTTTTAAAAAAGACGATCTCTGCTGCCAGTTTTCATCCCCTCTTGATTTCGACCATCATTTGGAAATATTAATGAATCCCATCGTTTCCTTGGTATTCGCGGTTATCCTCTTTCTTGACCTTTTGCAAACGGCTACATCCTCGTCCACCATCGCATCTGCCGCGCCTTCAGGCAATGGTGCTTGCGGCCCTATTCTTATCCCCGGTGTCGACCTTATACGGACTGTTGACGATCGTTTCGGGGTCCTCTGTCAGTGGTCTAAGTAATCAGCAATGAGAATATCCTGGTTGCTTTTCTGGCAATTCTACCATGACTTTCACGATCTCTACGGTCGTTTACGCATTCGACCTTAAGCATGCGGATGATGCCTGCGAAGGTTACCCCTGTCTAGCATCATTGACGGTTACACTTATAGCTAGCCGATACGCATTGTGATCACATCTGCGGTGGTGAAAAGTAGCTTCTGTCGTTTTATGATCTCTCCCACGACGATGAGTTTTTTGAACTCTCATACGCTCTCATCAGCATGTCTGTCCTACCTAAAACGTGTGTTTTTTTCCCAGTAGAGACAGTTTATTTCTCCTTAAAAACGCACAAACCCCATTAAACATATGCCTTTTCAATAAAAATGACCAATGAGTTTTTTCACTGTCTGCTCTGTTATCTATCTTTTTGACCACACTGATTTGTGTCCTTTTTCATCGCCAGGAAACTGAACTTATATTCATAACTCAGCTGTACACGATTTCACACTCGTTTAAATTGAATTTTTTCCGATGACAGTGCCCTTTCGGGTACTCAAATAAAACATCTATCTATCTATCTATAAACGGAACTCAGTGGCAAAATCTCTGATCTTCTTTCTCAGGGCATCATAGAACCCTGTTTCTCCCTGAGGGCCACCCCGGTTACTCGTTAAGAAAAAATGGCATCCTTAGGCTTTGTTTCTATTACTGGCAGTTGAATAAA